>JAEUWL010000040.1:0-167346 GCA_018524415.1 Podaxis rugospora
ATAAGACTAGCGACCCTCTTCATTTCATCCAAAGAATTGGGCTTGCCCTCAGCCCAGATAGCAATCAAGTCTTGTATGCGATCCAGAAGTCCCTTGTAATATCCATGGAACCCGGCTTGTAACCAAGGTTTCGAGAGTCTAATGGGCAGAAAGTGAAGTCCATGACAATCCTTCCACATCCACTCATATTATATTCCTCTATATCACTTGGCACCTCAACCTCTTCAAACTTTCTACTTCTACCACTTCCTGATTGAGTCCTCACATGTCCTTCCTGTTTCATAACCAAATCCCATAAACTCCTTGATGTCATCCCAGATCCCCCAGGCAAAACCTCCAGGACAGTTGTTGGTGCCTCCAATGATGCAAGCCCAGCCTCTAGTTGTTATACTTCTCTTCACCCAATTTTGATGGCTCCAACACCATCATTCAGTGTACTTGGTGGCACACCATTCTTGCTGCTTGCAATGCCTTTTGTGCCTTCACACATAGAAGGTTCTGAATTGACTATCATTTATCAACCAGGTGGCCTCATCAGTAACACCAATCATTAGATTTGTCAATGCAAATAACAGAACGTAGTCAACAAATGAGTGAAAATATGGTTAGTCTGCCCTATAAGCATCCAGTCTCTTGAATAGTAACCCGACATTCATACCGATTTAAGTATATGTCATCAAATTGTCTATAGTGATGCCATGACACTATGTAGCACATATTCCAAGATCCTCATCTGATCTTACATCTTTTCGCACTCTGAATGCCCAGAGATCGTCAATCCAAAATTCGTATGACTCAGAGCCAATGGCCCATGCCTCGATGATAGTTTTTGCTTTGCTCCCCTCGAACATCAGCTGTTGATCTTGGGTGCCTCTAGCATACTAATTCCAAGACAGTGTAATATGGCTGTATCATTCCTATTACTCATCCTAAAAGTGATTTTAGATGGTGTTAAGTCCAAATCCCAATCCAATGCACAGCAGAAAGTAACTATGGTCTAGGCGCTGGTGATGGCATACTGAACAGCGTTTTTATTCATGTTCGCGTCAGCTCTGACCTATGCTGCCCCTTCCGCCGACGCGCAAAGGAGGATAAACGCAAACCTAATCTCGGAGTGGAGCTCTTATTCGAGCATTTCGGCATACCCGCTGTGGTGTTGTCAGAGGTGCCATAATGACTTGTGGCTCAGCGATGGTATAAAAACCTTGCCGAAGTTTGTGTTTCCCCACCGTCCTTACGAGTTCCTTACACACTCGCCTCGCTCTTTCCTGACTGCCTCTGCCCCCTCCCCCTTCTTGTCCCCTTGTTATGTCACGGGACTCGATGGCTCGGGAAGTTGACGTCTCTTCCATCGTCCATGTGATCTACGTTCAGCGCTATTGCCAACGTATGTATATCACCGCCTCCTAATACCGGCGATGACTAATTTAGGAATAATCTAGTTGCAGCTATCGTCGTTACCCTTTATGATCACAGTCAGTTCCAGAACATCGTCGTACTATGAAGCAGACACTGAGTACTGCGGGACAATAACAATAGTTATTACTTTTGACCAAGAGGTGAGCACGAACTTGACTACTTTGTGCGATTTCTAGGCTGAACGCCCTGTTTTAGCTGGAGCTGATATGGGTTAGTGCGGTACCCTTGGATACTTTGGATACTGCTCATTTTTTGGCACAGAAGAAGCGCTGGTCAAAGTCGAAGGTTCTCTATCTTCTAGTGAATGCCCCTTCGAATATGCTTCTCCTTAGACGCTAACAGAGTTGCTCAGTGTCGATATATTGGAGACATCCTGGTATTGTAAGTAACAGGGTGTTTGAGTAGGAACAGTGTGACTTATCTCTACGGGCATCGAGTTGGGAGACGTTTGGTGCGACATTATTCATTCTCTATTCCGCCAACCTCTGATAATGTATAGTTCTCTTGAACCATCATCCTACTTACGAGGTGAGTGCAATTGCTTGTGGTTGATATAAACACGGTGCTGAACATTCTCTCCAGTTGTAAGCACCATTCCTTTCTGAGCAAAATACCAGCCTGAGTTGCTTGCATTCTGCCCAACGACCACATAGTTGTACGTATCCCCTCAATTGACGTTCTTGTTCTTGGACTGACTTACACGTTCCAGGTGTTTGGGGTTTGCGGGTCCTCCCAATTGTGGCTACTCTATGTACATGGATTACACAACGTAGGTCGTCCTAGCATCGGCGGTGATCCCATAATGATGCGCTCTAGTTATTATGCAGTTTCGCATCCAAGCCCTCTACAATAGCAGGATATTATCCAGGTGTATCTCCGTGGTCTTCGCGGGTGAGGTTGTTAGCCTTATCATGCTTGCGTCCTTAGTAGTGCAAGGTATGATAGGTCAGTCCATTTACAGTCTTGTCGCTATACGCGTTTTTGAGTTGTTTGGAACAGTCACCCACGAGCCATTCCCCGGAATATACCAATGCACTTGCATCAAATTCTCACCCTATTCCTCCATGTATTGGGTCCCTGTCGTATTCTATGATACACTCATGTTCGCCCTGGCAGCAGGTATCGCCATCAGGAGTTGGCGCCAGCTTCCTCGGGGATCTGAGTCTGAATCTATCGGCACTTCGCTTGTGGCCATCTTACTTCGTGATAATTTTGGATATTTCTTCCTGTAAGCCAATCCCTCATATCTCCCTCGTTAGGTTCAAGTTAAAAGAGACGGTTTAGGGCGTTTGGGTTATACTTAACAACGACGGTCGTCTGGTTAACTGCGGGAACCTGGTACTTCATCCTTCCAGCATGCTTATCCTACTCCATAGTCACGGTCATGGGCTGCCGCCTTGTCCTCAACCTCTGTGACGCGTATCATAACCCTCGGAGCTACACGACAAGAGGGGCTTCTGAATGGGATACGAATCCGTTGGAGTTTAACGCAACACATTCGGTTGCCGGGACGACGTCGAATGCAATTACAGCATGCAGCCACATGCGGGCCAGAGGATGATACGGAGCTGAGTAGACTTGCTAAATATGCGATTAAGGTCCCCGCCAGGTGAGAATCAGCCCCAGGGCTCACTCAATGCACATACCCAACTATATCTAACTAGGTTGCTCCCATCAGTAAACTTCTATTACGTGCGATTATTTTGTTGTCCGCAACGTTACCGTACTTAGTATAGACATAATTCATTCTCTAACCAATCGCTCGGTTTGACGGGGTACCTTTTGTTCTTTAGGGCATTGTTTGGTGAATGGATTGGGGTTATCTGTATGATGCCGTCATGATCAGTATTGTGGTGAAGAATACATGTGAATATGTATACATTACGGTTTCTGGGCTCTGTTCCAGAAGCTGATGCCACCTATGAAATAGCCTCGGGGAACTCGCCTTCCAGGTGGCTTCTCATGGGCGGAGGCGGGGATACAAGTACACGAGGCGAACCCGATAAAGAAGTCTCGCCAGAGGGTACCATGGAATTTTGAATGCGTGTATTGGATCTGCAATCCAGTTATTATGTGTTTGAAATCCATGGCACCCTCCTCCATGGAGCTCATTCATCTTTCTCTGTCTCTAGTGAAGCTTGTCGGGTGTTGCGGTTCGAACTAGGAACCGTTCTGACCGCTGCTGCCAACAGCAGCGAACCAGGGAACCACGATAAAGGTATATTGAAGAGCATATAAACATCACTTGGTTAGACATCCCGCCCGGGAGACCTGGATCGACTACCTTAGAAGTCTGCTTCTGGACCGCTGCGACTATGGGAACGAGGCATGAAATCCGGTGGCCCTGAAATGGCTGAGAGACCTTTGTACGAGAACGACTGGAGCTGACAGAGTAACTGGCCGAGCGACTCCTGGCACGTGGAGGTCCTGAGCGAGCAAGTAGGAACGTAAGGAGGGATGTCCGCGGCCGCTTTTTACGACCCTCTACCCCTTCCTCTGCTGTCGCACCTACCACGACAACCGCAATCACGATCAGGACCACCATACCCACCACAAGTAGGACGGGGTGCTAGCCACCACGGCGCGAGGAATTAAGCGGGATCGGGAACGACGGGCATAAGCAATCACGGTCCCTGTCTTTATTACGTGGTGGTGGCAGACCGCAACGATTTCGGTGTGGTGGTAGTGAGCGAGACCGGGAACAAGAACAAACGGGTGTGGTGTTCACTCTGCACAGAAAATATTCATCATGTCGCATCGAGTCGCATTTTGATGCAATTTCGACGTGTTTTCTAAATGGGCATTATCAATGCTATAAATAGACTGATAATGCTCAAGCGCTCATTGCTTATTTTCAATAAATATTCGTCACTATGAAAATGAAAGCAGACATCCAAAATCCAGAAACTAATCACTCTTAACCCGCTCATATCCCTTGGCACCAGCACCCCATCCACTGAACCAGCCACCACCACCTCCGCCCGCAGGCACACCCTCGTCTTTGTTGTCACCTACATTGTATCCCTCCACATCACTCGGCACCTCGACCTCTTCAAACTTTCCACTTCCTCCACTCCCCGATCGATTCCTCACATGCCCCTTCCGTTTTACAGCCGAATCTGACGAACTCCTTGACGTCGTGCCAGATCCCCCAGGTAAGCCCTCAATTACCGTCGTCGGTGCCTCCAACGCCGCAAGTTCCGCCTCAAGCTGTCGCTTCCTCTCTTCTACACTCGGTTGCCTTCCATGTCCTGAGGCACGAACCCGGGAACTAGGAGGTGTGGTAAGCACACTCGCACCTGGCCGCTTCCTCCCTCCACTAGCAGCACCAGCACTAGACCCCGATCCGGAAGCCTGTGCTTGAGCACGAGCGCCCGAAATGAGCGCCATCCCACTGGCCAAGATCCCCGGCCCATAGCTCCCCCACAAACTCGACGCCAACTGCATCGGTCCACTCATCGGATTCGCCATTGTTGATGCAGCATCCACCCTTTCCTCCTCTTCCAACTCCCTCCCGGCGGCATTAGCGTTATAACTTGAGGGTGGTTGTCCGATGATAATCGCGGCTTGATCCCAAATCATCCGAGCTCGTTGTTGCAGGAATGCGTATAGCCGTGTTTTGGTTCGTGCGAGGGTTGTATCGATTTGTGATTCATGTGTTCGGAAGAAGGGTTGGAGGTGGGCACGGTAGAGGTAGGATGAGCCCTGGGTTTGTGGAAGGGCGATGTAGAGGAGGAAGAGGGTTTTGAGGGTGTAGTAGAATGGTATCCTGTTTGATGGTTAGAATCCGATATGCAGATTAAATTCGCGGAGGGAGACGTACCACGAAATAATCCATTCTGCGACATATTCAACACCAACACCACATCCAAGCACACACCAATACATCAACCATCTCTCCAAGTCCTCTTCTGAGGCAGGTCGCTGACTCAAAGTTTTATACGACGCATAGCCTGGATACAAAAACGCAACCAGCGAACTACAACCAAATGAGCTCAGTGGCACCAGCAATCCTCCTCAAAACTCACCTGATGACCCGGGAAGTGAGAAAGAACAGCATCCTTCCTCACGAAGTCAGTTGGGGAAAGTAAATGTACGTGGTAGCAAGTAATCGAGAGGAACGTGTACAGTGTTAGCCTAGAAACCTCGGGGAGGACGACAACGGAAGCAGCAACAGCGGGCAACGCAGAACAGACATCTTTAATGGCTTAGATGACGTAATCCATTCACCACCCCTTGATCGCCGTGCAAGACGTCTGATGTGCACTTCCGGCATGGTTCTATCCTCCCCTCCAATATACTTCCTTTCTCACTCATTCACTGACATATTAAAAATCCAAGTACGCTGAATGGCTCGCAGAGCCCGTCTAACAGTCCGCAAACCAAAATCCAAGGCCAAAGACGCGTTCAAAGATGCCACTGCCACGGATGGCGAACCAACCCCGATCCCACCAGATGAAACACGCTGGCGAAGGATGAATCCTTACGGACTTTTTGCAAGTACGTCTCTCTCACACCTCTTCCTTCCATAAACTAATACTCAACATCCGTCCTTTCATAGTCAGTGATAAAGATGGAACCAAACACCGATTCAAGCGCGGTGAAACGTACGCACCCCCGCTTTCCCCACACTCAATAAAGTAACTCATCCACACCCTTTGTAAAACACGTATGGTATATTACATCACAGAGCAACGATTCTTCCACAAGACAAAACCCCCGGCGACCCCATCGAACCACACGAATATTGGGTAGGCAAAATCCTTGAGATACGTGCCGATGCGGGAAGCGAAGATTCCGACGTCGTGAGTCCTTCCTCACCCAACTCGACCCACCTCACTCACCCGATGCTGACAACAGATATGGACAAAAGTTCAATGGTTCTACTCTGCCCAAGATGCCGCCGGAGTACTAGGCAAATCCTTGTCAGTTCCCAAAAACCGGCTTGAGGTAGACACCTGATGCACAACTCACTCAAACAGGGATACATCTGCCCTTGGCAAATTCGAACGTATCTGGTCTGATCACTGGGACTATGTCCTTCCTCAAGCTTTCAACGAAGTCATCCCCATGCCCCGCCTACACACCTTCCCAAAACCCAGATCCCGCCCTAAGCTCAACCTCAATCTCAAGTTCAACAAATCACGCGCTGCGTTGACTTCCCCCACAACCACGAGCACGGGCACCAAAGTCGAGGACCCAGAAGTAGACAGTACAAGACTCGAAAACCAAGTGCCAATCGACCCGGAAACGTTCTACTGGCGATATACCCTCGAAGTCCAAGAACGCAAAATCAACGTAAGTTCAACATACGCCCCTTATTATCGATGGAGATCACAACATCACTCTAATCTATACCTCGTGCACTATACCACAAACCATGCCAAAAACCAATACACGTGCGTGCATCCTACAAAGCCAAAACCAAACTCCAGAATCTGCCTCTGTTCTTCACCCTACCGTCCCGATGACGCTTCGCTCCTCTCAGGCGTGATGCTTTTCTGTCCTCGACCCTCCTGCAAAACAGGGTATCATATTGGGTGTTTGAAGGACGCGAAGAGTGTATGGGTCGATTCAGAGGTTGTTCCGTCGCCTGTCAAGGGCAAAAGCACGCGCAATGCCAAAGGAAAAAGTGAGGATATGGGTCAAGATATAGACAACGGACAGACGCGGGGTAAAGGACGAGGACGAGGCAGAGGGCGTGGCAGAGGGCGGAACAAAGGTGGCCCAAGAGGAAAAGCCAAGCAACGAGAATCCGAAATAGAGATGGATGAAGATATCTCAGACGAATACGATGGTCTCAACTGGATACCAATACCACCCCGTGCCCTTCGACTACTCATGACCTCACCGGACACAAATGCTCCCGTCGACTTTTTCCATCTCATCCGGTCTGGCTCTGGGACACCCGAGGTAACAATTAGCCTCCTTCAAAGAGTCCACGAACGTCAACTTGCTGCTCTCCGCAAGGCTACTCAAGCGCCTAATGGAAAAGATGAATCTCCCAGTATGCGTCGAGGTGCTACTTCGGGTATAAGTGCTGGTATCAGTGCCAAATCCAAAGTTTCTGGTGGGAGCATAGTTGAGGTTGAAGATTTGCTCGTCGAGGATGAGTGGAATGACGACAGCATGAATACAAATCCAAGAATGCGCAAGCAGCCAAATCGACGAACCTCAAGAAATACCACTACCCAAACCCGATCCTCCAAGCCAAAGCCAAAACCAAAACCACCCCCAGCACCACCCCTCACACCAATTAAACTCTTAACAACGCTCTTCCTCCTTCCATCTCTCTTTCCTCCCTCCGGATTCAAAAACACAACCACAACGCCCCATTCAAACTCCACCTCCCCGCAAAATCAAAATCAAAATCAAACCACAAACCTCACAACCCTCCTCCACCTCGCATCCCAACCCCTCCTCCGCGGCGGAGCTTACTTCCCCTACCTAGGTCCAACAGGCAACATCAATGCCGTCCTCGCAGCTCGCCAGCTCATCCGGAACGCATTCCAAGTTCTCGGTGAACTAACCTTGACATCGTCCGAGGACGAGGAGGATGTAGACAACAACAACAACCACACTCTAGAAGTAAAAGACGCAGAGGATTTCAGAAAAGTGATAGCCTGTATCGAAGAACAATTAGGCGATTGGAGAGAGAAGCTGGTAGGAGAGGTGGAGGGAAAGGTCGTGCCGTCTGGAGGAGAGGTTGAGGATGCGGTTGTTGTTGGGTTTGACGGTTGGAAAATTTGGGTTGGTGATGAGGGTGATGGTGGTGTTGTTGGTGATCGGGAGGATGTGGATGTGGATATGGTCGATGGGCGTACTGTTGTGCTGGGACAGAAGAGGAGACGACATTCCGCGCGATTGAGAACCAGACCTACAGCGAAAGATGACGTGGACCCGGACGTGGATATGGAGGATATGTTGTTGAGAGTTGACTGGGCTTGTCCGGGGTGTGGGGGCTCAATTTGATTTTTGGCATGTATATAATTGCATATCTCTGGATTTTTTGGTTTTAATGTCATTTACGATCTTTCACGATTGTTTGAAGCTTGGCTGCCACCGCCGTTCGAGAGTGATAGATTCCAGCGAGATATGGAATGTAGCATGTATCCCGAGTTATGCTGGCGGGGCAGTCTCAGACTTATATCCACTGGTAAAAGCCTTGAAAGCAGAAAGAGTGAAGTCATCGACCTGACGATTTAATCGACTCCATATCAAGTGGTCAGATTGCGGAGGTATTATTCCAATCTGTTTTGAGGAGGTACCAAAAACATTCGTGCTGTGACAGTGTTAATGTGAGGTGCTTTTGTCTGGCAACCTCGTAGCGGAGGGAAGGGCGAGAGTAAATAGAGTCCTGGCGGCCTGGGGGTCGATATCTCGAGGAGAGACCACGTCGCCCGTCGATAGAATATCCATATCAGGTGCTGTAAGGTTGCCAGCCGGATTGAGGAGGACGCTAAGGCTGTGACGAGCCATGACCGTGGCCAACTCCTGAACCCATCGGCCAGACCTCATCAGGGGAGCTCTGCTCCCTCAGTACTCCCTCAGAAAATGAAAAATTGACTTTCCTGTACATCCATGGTTTCACATGTACTAGGCCTGTCATATGCCATAACGGATCCCTTCATCCAAGTTGGTTCGCAGGGATTGTCAACTTGTCACCTGTAAGTTTTTGGAGTCGAAAGCCCTTAGCGCTGGTGACATACATCAGTTGCCTTGTAACATAGCGAGTAGACCAAATCGGGAGATTGTAAGATGTGCGTAAACAATGTTAATCGAAGGGTTTTTGGCGGATGCCTGCAATTGAAAAGCGGTTTGTAAAGAATAATGGTAGCAATCCTAAGTCAATCCAGCTTTACAACATGCACCAGATCAAAAGGCCTCTTCATCCGATCCAGCCCCCGCAAGCATCCCGGACAACGACAAAACCAGCAACGAATGCAAAATCACATAATGGTAACTCGTTATAAGTGCCTTTTACTCGGCTGGTGGTCTAAAACCGCGTACACTCACGTATTTCCATCGTCCTCCTTCCCTAACACCGACCCTAAAACACTCTCAGTCCACGAAGCACCCAAAACAACCTTACACCTCGCAAAGGAACAACCAGTCCACAACCACTAGAAATCATATTATATACACACCTACTCCTGCATATATCCAAAAAGCCAGGTGACAAAGCTGTCTCCCCATGTAAAGAATTACAACCGGACGAAAAAAAGCAATAAACGAAAGGAGAGGGTGAAAGGAGAGCGTATAGCAAGTTATGTGCATGTCCCAATCCGCGCAATAGGTACACATCGATAGTAATACACCTTTTAATCCATCGCATTACACAGGGCTGGGAGAGAGTGAGGACTTAGAGCTTAGTCTCAACGCCCCTCGCAGCGAGCTTCTTCTGCAACTTGGCCTACAGCAAAAACACTCAGTCGACAAACCAACATAAAAAAGATAAAAAAAAACGAAACACCACTCACATTAACAGCATCCATATAAGCATCCGTAACAACCCAATGCTCCCTCTTCACATCCTTCCCATGAATCGCAATCGCAAGATCCTTCGTCATAATCCCATCCTCATCAATAACCTCCACACAAGCCTTCTCCAAATCCTGGCAAAAAAGCCTCAACGGCTCATTCTTATCCAGCTTCGCACGGTGCAACAACCCCCTCGTCCATGCAAAGATCGACGCAACAGGGTTCGTAGACGTCTCATTACCCTTTTGGTATTCACGGTAATGGCGAGTGACGGTTCCGTGTGCGGCTTCGGATTCGATGATTTGGCCGTCGGGAGTGAGAAGTTCGGAAGTCATCATGCCGAGGGAACCGAAGCCTTGGGCGAGGATGTCGGATTGGACGTCACCGTCGTAGTTTTTGCATGCCCAGACGAAGCCACCGGAGGATTTGACGGCTTGAGCGACCATGTCGTCGATTAGGCGGTGCTCGTAGTAGATGCCGAGAGCCTCGAATTGGGATTTGTAGGTGCTGTGGAGTAGGTGAGTCTTAGGTGTTGATGAACATATGTTAGGATAGGCTTACGTGTTGTAGATCTCTTGGAAGATATCCTTGAAGCGACCATCGTATTTTTTAAGGATGGTGTTCTTGGTAGACATGAACTATATCCATGTATGAGGTGATGATCGTTTGTTGGGATTGGAGACGACGTACCAGAGGCATCTTCTTAGCAAGAGCCATCTTGAATGAAGCATGAGCAAAACCGGTGATCGACTATAGATTGTGACCAGTCAGCTACATTTCAAAAACGCCTCAACGAACCGTGCACGCACCTCATCAGTGTTATACATGCTCATAGCAATGCCAGGTCCCTTGAAGTCATATACGTTCAAAGAGGTGGGGGCAGAACCATCCTGGGGAGTGTAGACAAGTTGGAGCTTTCCAGGTCCGGGAACAACGTAGTCGGTCGAGCGGTACTAGATGTTCTTGTGTAAATAAAACACTTTTATCGTAGCGTATGTGCGCCTGATAGACACACCTGGTCACCGAAGGCATGGCGGCCGATGACAATCGGTTTGACCCATCCCGGAATAGGTCGAGGAATACGTTTGAGGATGATGGGTTCACGGAAAACAGTTCCTCCAAGGATGTTACGGATCTGATAAAGTGATTTTCAGCACCAAGCTGTAAAGATGAATGAGAGAGCGGGAGGAAAACTTACAGTGCCGTTAGGGCTCTTCCACATCTCCTTCAGCTTGAACTCTTCTACGCGAGCCTCATCGGGGGTGATGGTTGCGCACTTGATGCCAACCTTGTACTTTTGAATGGCGTTGGCGGCATCGACGGTGACTTGATCGTTGGTCTGGTAACGGGAGAAAATAGATGATGAGAAATATGTCAAAAAGGATGAACGGGCGGCACAAACCTTGTCACGGTACTCCAATCCCAGATCGTAGTACTTGATGTCAAGTTGAAGGTACGGAAGAATGAGCTGCACGACGGATGAGCACGAGGTGTGAAGAGAGTGTAAACGTAGTGTGTTACCTCTTCACGGATCTTCTTCCAGATGATCCTGGTCATTTCATCACCGTCCAACTCGACGACGGGGTTCTCGACGACGATTTTGTTAGCCATGCCTCTATCTGGAAGTATACGAGAGAAGGAAGGAAAAGAGTGGTTGAATCAGCAAAGAAACGAGGTGATCGAGGAGCGAGATGATCGATGAAAAGGACGGTACGCGGGTGACAGCCTTTCCTATTGGCGATGGTCGGAATGAAATTGGGCCGAGGGAAGAAACGAAGTAAAGTCCAATAAGAGCAAGTACTCACAGCGTCGTGCGGAAGATGAGAAAGCACGCAGGCCGCTCATAGGAGCAGGGCGCTGCGAGAGGGCACGGAAGCTACGAGCTTGAGCTGCCCACATCGTGCCGGATATCGTCTCTCAGATGCTCAAATACGTCTCGGAGGGGAGAAAGGAAAAACCAAAGCTGGGGATAAAGCAGACCCGCTGGAGATCAAGTTGTGCTTATGTCACGCGGATGTGCCGCGGCTGTCGGCAATGCACTCAAGGAGGAATGGGGGAGGGGAGGAGAATGCTGGACGGTGACTTATTCGTGGTTCAAATACAGCCAGGGCCACAGACAGCATGGGGCGTTGATGTGTCGTAACTTTTCTGATCTCTTCTACCGAGCTCCTGCCACTTCCCATGCCACATCCACAAGATGTCTCTGCCACTCACTGCTGAGTCTTTTCACCGGAAGGGGTTCATCATCTCATGCATCATGAGCTTTTACCAACTATGCGACTGCTCGCGTGTTAAGGGAGTTGTGGGGTCTTTGCCGTCAGAAGCACAGCTGTTTTTTTGTTGATCGCATTTATTCGGAACATGGGTAGCGCCGTATGGAAATTCTGGATTCTTGTGATTGCTTCTCAGAAGCACAGTGAATGCATGGTCATTTGCGCCTCCCGGAAAATACCTCTTCCACGAGGAGATATTAACCCCTGAGCTCTAATTGCCAATTACGTCATCACACATGCTCCTGCTGCCAGTCATATTCCTGACAGACAACCGCGAGATACGCTCCTTCAAGTGGCTCAGTTCGGAGATGCTTTTCAATGAGCGAATACAGCTGCTCCTCTGTTAAGGCTGCCAATGCCCAGGATACTTGTAGATCACCTGTCACTGGAGATTTTCCTCTCTCCTCTCCTTATGTGGATCCATTGCTGAAAGGCTGAATATCGAACATGCCAGAGCCACAAACTTCGTATCCGAGAGAATATCGCTCTACTACACTCTCGACACCCTGTTCCTACTCTTCATCGCCCTCCCACAAACTCAAGGTCCGTCTTACGCCTCAATACATGAATCCCAAATTAATATGACCTGCCATTGCTATGGGACAACCACCACCTGCTTGTAACCCTACAGCTGTTGAGAAGGATTTGAGAGAGGGAGAGAGGATGGATGCAGTAGGTGTCCAGTCTGTTGGGGGTTATGGACCAGTGGGATGGCACTTGTTTCAGGTGTGCATGCTCGGCACACTGGATTGCTGCTGGTGCGGAGAGGGAAAGTGTCTATACCAACCCCAGTGCAGAAGGTCTGGAACAACCAGAAATTCGTCGAGCACCCTACACATTGGCAAACGTTTTTCCTCAGAAGTGGGCTCACCGGTGGCAAGGACTTCCTGAGATGAGTTTTGACTCTGGGATCTGGTGTGTAAAGTTCCCAATTTGCATGTACGTTGGTCCTGGTTTGCGATATGAAGGTTCGAAAGTCACCAGGGGCTATCAACAGAAATGGCGCACGGAGGCTAAAACTCAAAGCCTAAGAATATATTTGTTGAGTTGTTAAATGCCCGGTCCCGACTATAAAGAAGCTCGTGGATTCCAGGTAGGGTTGAGGGACCTGAGTGGCTGTAGGTAAGTGTTAAGAAAGTGTCGCAAGGAAATGCTGTGAATTGCTTAATGCTAGTGCAAGGTCCGGGGACGTTGCCGCTGAAGAATACAGCCTTCACTTGTTCAGGCCAAAGTTAGGGATAGCCGTCTACTTTCCACTCCTACCACTTAGGACACCATGTACGCTGACTCTCCCTCTCCCTCTTCCGCCTCAGCGAGCGACTTTGATACCCGTCCTGCTACGTCTTCGACCTACTTTTCCTGGGCGTACAACAACGTCCCTTTGAGCTGGGTCATCGCCAGTCGTCCAGAGCCTCATTTGACACACACGTTCTCGCGAACTAGTGTTGCGCTGAGCTTCGCGAAAGAGGAGATCCTGATTAATTCTGATGAAGCTCGAGCGGATGTTGAGCTCTACCTCCGCTCAGAGTTAAAGAAAGTTCGGGCGAAATCTCCCGTTCTCGCACGCTCTACTCGTTGGCCGGCAGAAGGTGGCTTCCTCAAGCTCTCCGCCGCCGCGGATGAGCTATTTACCTACGCCAATGTTGCCACTCGGTTCATAGGCGACTCAGCCTACGGAAACCCCGTGTCTCAATTCAGGCTACTTCTCGAGGTTATTGATGATCGCTTGCCCGACAGGGGGGAAACAGAACTCTGGATGCCCTATATTCATGGATACTATTTCGATTACCCCCGGACGTCCTGGAGTATTCCAAAAAGCTACTTCTTTTTCTTCTTCTTTTGGAAATCGAGAGTTCACAATGGATGAACATGGCAATGTAATGTGAGTGGTCGGCAATGGCACCAGATGTCGCATATGGTGCTCTCCACCACCTCCATTCTGTTCTTGACATTCCCGCACTCGACTACGCCTACTACAAGATGATCACCTTTTTCCATAAATCATTTCGCGATTACCTCTCCGACTGCACGATCTGGGGTGTTACAATGCGGCTTCCGATACTGTCATATGTTATTATAATCAGAAGCAAGGGCCCTTGCAGCTCTCATATCACTTCCACCTTAATGGTCGTGGACATCCAACTCCTGTTGGAAGTGGATGGGGAGTTGGTTCATGACCTTTGTAGTTTCACTCACTTATTACATCTACTCCTCATACTCAAATAATGGTACAGGATGACCTTAGAATTGATGAACTTGAGGAATGCAATGTTCTTCAAGATATACATACCACTTGGAATGTTTAGCAAGGACAACATCAGTGCCAGTAAAGGACTGCCAATATGTGCCTTCCTCCAGAACCAATCTCTTGCAGCCCCACCTTCACATTATTCAGAATCATCCAAGATGTGTAAGTACATTCAGCGTGAGATTAGTCTCATGGTGACAAAATATATCTGTACAGTATCATCAGGAGTCAGAAGGTAAGGATGAATGCTGGGAATAGAGATTGAGTATGGAAAACTACACTCACCAGAATATTATAGCATTTGTTGATGCCTGTCATTTTGGTTGGGTGCAGCATAAATTTGTAGACCAAGAGGATAAATCAAGCCCATGGACATATGTCTTACCATATGGATTCAAATGAAATGATAAAATAGATGTAACTTTTGTATGCGATGTAGTCTATGTACATAAATGAACCAAAGTGCAATTTTTGATTGTAGGTTCATCAGGTTGGGTGATAGCCAGTGTCAAGGCAAGGTACAAAAGAGGGGAGGGGAAAGATAAACGGAGAGCAGCCACTGAACACCAAATCCCCGCCGGCTCTCACGTCTGTTCCACAACCACCACCTTTTTCTTCTCCGCCTTGGGCTTCGTCTCTCCCGCCCTCGTATGCTTCCTTCTCCTCTCTTCCTTGACCCTCCTCGCCTCCAACATCGTATGCTTGAGTTTGTCCGTCGACCGGACAGCTTTTGGTAAATGACGCGACCTATACATGTTCCATCATCAGGAACGGAAGAGAAAGGTCTAAGCAAGGGGACATACCGAGAGATTCTCGCAACCTCACTATCGACAGACCACCTCTCCTTGAGCTTGTTGCGATACTCGATCGCAGCGCGTTCCCGGGCAGTGATAACACCCAGTTTCTCAGAAGCTTTAGCCTTCCATACTCGAACATTTCCATCATCTGAGCCCGAAATTACGAACCGCGCATCCCCAGAGAAGAGTGTTGATGTTACTCTAAGAAAGAGATTTATCATCAGGATCAGGATGGAGAAGTTCGGACGTACCTCTGCATCCGCTTTGTATGATAAACCTCTGGCCTCTGCACTCCCTTTCCATCTTTGAACTGCCAAATCCTGACCGTCCTATCCCACCCTCCACTGACAAATTCCATCCCGGTCGGACTCCACTCACAGCTCGTAACTGCACTCACGTGCGCTTTATAAATCTGTGTCGGCCGATCCAAGTGTCTCACGTCAAAGGTATACAGATTATGGTCCTCCGATGCCAGGAGCAGTAGAGTCGGGAGGGTAGGCGACCATGATAGGGCTGTGGACCGGAATTGCATCACGACGCGGCGCTCGGCTTTAGAGGTGCGAATATCATAGAGGGTGAATGTGCGATCGGAACCACATGATGCGAGGACTGAAGATTCTGCGAGATTGAATTTGAGGGCGGTGATTGTTTCTGTGGAGGTTGGGAAGGTTAGGTTCGAGATTGGTGATGTTCTATGGGGATGGTGTGTATTTGATAGTGGGATAGGGTGATATTTCGGATGTGATGGGGTACCATTGGAAAGTGGATGGCCATGATTAAGGGGAAAAGGGATGGGAGGTAGACAGATGATCAGTTGGATGTTGCTATGTGATGGGGATGGAAGAGACGTACTTGGTCTCGTCCCACACTTGGACGATGTTGGAGGCGGTTGCGAACAAGCCGTCTGATCTATGATGGTCAATTGCGCTGAGGGAGGGCAGAAGAATCAGTATCAGTACGGGTTCATAGATACGTATCCTTACTGGAATGCGGCCTTTCCTGGAAAGACGTTGAGGGGTTGTGTCTGTCCGTTCATTTAGATTGCGAAGGAACATCCCGGCAAGTGACAGTCAATATTGAAATGAATGATGTTGGAGGGTCGACGTGCAGAAAGTTAGGCAGTGATGATGAAGTAAAAATTAGCCCACTTCGAGGGACCATATCCTAACAGGACGTACCGAAGATCCTTCGCCGTTGTCATTCCCTATGGACCATAGTTTCACGGTGCGATCAACACCGCAGCTTAGCAGCCTATCTGCAGATGCATAGCACAACCCAGACACCTTTCCTTTATGCGCTTGAGGAAGCTTTTTCGTTATCTGTCTTGTAGTCAAGTTGTGCAAGATGACATCTGTTGTATACATCCAACAGCCAACAAACAAACGCCCAAAAAGTCAGAGATGAAGCTAGTTAGACGCCAAGCGACAACAAAGCCAGATTTTACGCACCACCACCCCAACTGCCACTAGCGACATTGACCATGGAGTCAGGCTGTTTCGCCATTGTTTCCACTGCGTCAATGTGACCTTCCAACGCCGCAATAAAAGGCTTCGCAAATATTCTATCTATTTTAGCTGCATTGAGTGCGCGGGTGCGTTCTCGTGCACGAGCAAAAGGGTGCATTAAGGGATTGAGATTTCGAGATTGGGGTGTTGGATCTCCTGGACGCGTGGGCAAATGTAGTTCTGGTGCATGTTGCAGGACAGATATTCGCTAACTCATAAGTCACTTCAGAAGTCCATATACACGAAGTGTAGCCGACTTACAACCATGTTGGAGGGTAGGAAACTTTGCAAGGAGAAGCGATCAAGGCACCTGACAAAAGTGCAGCCAGAATTAACCTGCTTACATAATAGACCCAAGGATGAGGTCGTCTGAGTGTCGTCTGCAATGTACGCCATATTCTGATGATCAACACAATTGCTGGCAACACTCGACACAGCACTCATCTCCGCTAAAAGTATGATTGATGTTCCAACACCACAGTTTTCCTCTCGGGGACTATCTGGACCCCCTCCTGTCACAGTATGTTGGTGTTTCCACGCATGACAGCGATAGCAACGGCATCACCACCTATGGACACCCCCATTCTTGCAATTGATACGAGACCGTATGCTCTTCTTTCCGGCGCCTTCTATCTTAGTCTCAGGTTAGCAACTGCCCATGGGTGTCAGCGAGACACCCGTCTCATCTTAACTCCCTGGCGGTCCGTGCTTTGATTCTGGTTCCTGGTTCCCATCGCTTTCTTTCTTTCCTCCCTCTTGCTTCTTTCCTTTGGTTCTCTTTCTTGGCACCCCTTTCTCCCTTTTCTACTTCTTACCTTTCCCGTTCTTCCTAGCTTCAGGTGCTTGGACGGAACGAGGTTCTTCTACCAGAAAAACCCCAGGCGTGTATCTCTGGTCCTGCAGCAAGTCTGCTTCCAATCCTTACTTTATTCATTCGTTCTTCCTTCAACCCTATTATCCTGCCCCAATCGCCATCGTCAATCAAGTCGTTGGGCGCAACATACTTCTATCTTTGTGGTATTCAATTTACGGGCGAGATTGCTTCCCAGATCCAGGAATCCCTTTCAACTCTTGAAATGTTACACCGATCGTGAAGCGGAGCAAATGTCAACAACAGTGTCAGTGCATTCGGTAACAGCACTACTTGCATCTGTGTCGTCCTCTGCCGCCTCTGCCGCCCCTATCAACCCCGAAACCTGCGTCTCGCAAGCCTCCATCCTTCGTTGTTTTTATTCAGCTCCGGGGTCTGAGCTCCACCACATCTTGCTTATAATACCCGTTGCGCTTGAACTTATCTTTTCGACTTCTTTGATTTTTACTAATTGGCGTTCTGGTCGGTGAGTAACACCTTCCACCTCGTTCAAGAAGCGCCGATCTGACTTGTCTCTCTCTATGGATGTAGGCGGCATCTTTTTCTAGTTGCTGAGGGATTCATTTTCTTTGCACTCGCACTCCTCGAAGTTCTTTCGTTTCAAATACCCGCTGTGCGGAACTCCATTCCAATTTTCAGGGCAATTGATCTGTCAATAGGTACGCCCAAACGTTTATCATCACACGATCCCCTTTTAACATCCTGATACCCTGCAACTGATCATGATACCATCCAGGTGTACTCTCATTCACACAGATTCTTTTCTATGCATCATTTCTCTATGCCTTCGTTCGCAGCGAATGTCTCCCCATCATCCCCTCACGATTTCGACGCATTATTCAGCCTCTGCTGCTGATATTTATACCCGTCTTGGTTACAATGAACACAATTGCTTCGTTAGCCGGCATTTCATACAGTGCGTCCACACGCTCTTGATACTCAATTTACTTTGTAGACGTTCCTCCACATTCAGGTCACGGCCCGGACCACGTCATTGCTAGTTTCAGCAACAATCGGAACCATATCATCTGGATGTTCTTCTCTTCCGTAACTCTCGCTCTTCTCGTTGCTTTCCAGGCCCTCTGTTTCTGTTTCGCATTTTACCGCCTTATCCGCGCGTTTCTCATTCAACGTAACATCGAGACAGATTCAAAAGACGCTACAGTGTTGTTCAAAGGGATTGGGTGGATCAATGGTGGGATCAAGCTTGGTGCGATTGAGACTGTCATTGGGTTTGTGTTTGGTGGCGTTGAGATTGCTTATACTCGGAGAGGGTTAAGGATGTTGTCGAGAGCACTGTTGTGCATCGGAGTTGCCAAAGGGTGCGTTGTGCCTTCCTCTCCAGACAAAGGTGTCGAGACTAACGCAGAGTTCTTAATGAAATACAGCGTTGATGCAACGGAGGATTTTACAGCGATTCAGGACGAACTGGAATCCAACTCCTCTCACAAGGAATTCCGGCGCTCCAGACTCCGCGAACTCATCTCAAATCCCCGTTTGAGCACGTTCCGTTCACTCTCGCCTACTGCTACTGCGTTCCATGCAACTCCTCGCGCACCTCCACTTACATCTTACACCAAGAAAGCAGTCGCTGACCGCAGGCAGCATCCATATTTTGCTGGTGATTTCCTTTCTGCGGAGAAATCTCGTGGCAACCTTTATGCGCAATCGCCTATCTTGGATGCCGAGAAGTCGAACTTACCCTCTCCAGGTTCACCTTTGGCTCTTGCCGTCAACCCCAAACCGAGCACTACGACGGGTCTTCCGGGTATGGTCGAATTTGCTCGCGTCAAGGCGCAACGGATGTCTCAATACTCGTCGAAACGGGTCACTGTCTATTACAATCATGGAACACCCGAACTCCACCTTCGTCTTTCTGTGACCGAATTGCCGAACCCAGCTGCCATTGCCGAAAGCATCAAGAGCCGACCAGCAACTGAACTCGTGGAAGAGTACAGGAAATCTCAGATGCGGACGCCGAAGAGTCAGTTGAAGGAACGCTCGAGGTTTAGTGCGACCTCAAGAGGTTCGAGCGTGAATGAGAGAGGATTTGATGAGATGATGTCGATGTATCCTGCCTCAACTACCCATGGACATACTGTCGAGTCGGAGAACTTGTACAGGTATGGAGCGAATCCTCATATCTCGACACCTTGCTCCCCAGCATCGGACCTCACCCCTCACGATTCTACTGCACCCCCTACGTCCGCCGCACACGGTCATAGTCCCGCCTCCTCCTCCCACAATCTCGCACGCCCCACCCCAGCATACCTCGACGATACCCCAACCCGGCGGTTCTCTGGCTACTCCGAATCATCAAACATCTCAGCTGCTCAAGCGGAAATTGTCGACATGCCTCGCAGAAAACTCTCAATCTCAAAACCCAGGTCTACGTTGGCCCGAGCGGTGTTATATCCTGTTCCTGGAACCAAAGTCGCTCTCACATTATCCGGAAGTGGGAACACCCCGACTCCCGTCACACTGCAGAAAGGAACACAAAATCCAAATCCCGCACCTCCAACGTCGAACAAGACTGTTTATCCTGCACTACCAACATCTCAACGGCCTTCACCCAGCCCCACACCAGCACGACAGTCTCCGCTTCCAAGACCGTTACCTATATCACAAGCACCTGTGCCACGGCCTTCTCAATCACAGCCACGTGAATCTGTGGTGCGGGAATCCATTGTTGACGATGATGGAAACGTGATCACGATAACTGCGATCGCACCTTCCGCCGACGAGGAATATGACTCTGATGGAAAACCAAAGCGCAGCACCCGGGCTCTTTCTGGATACAGTGTTCGTAGTGTTCCAGAAACGCTTCAAGCTGTGCGTGAATTGGCGAAAAAGTTCCCTGGGCTACCGCCTGGAGCAGTTGTTGCGGATATTGGGATTCGTGCGGGAGGAATGGTTCCTGTGAAAGAGGGGGATGAAGTTAGTTCGAGTGGACACGGTCGTGAGGAGAGTGTGAGCAGGAATGTGAGTTCGGTTGGGCATGGGTATGTTAGTCATGCGGAGAGTACGGATACGGAGGAGTTGATTAGGAGGAAGATTCCTGCGGAGGTGAAGATGAAGGGGAAGGTGGTTTCTGAGGCTCCTTCTGTTCCGCTCCCACCTGTTCCTGTCCAGCAGCCCCAGCTACGATCGCTGCCAGTGATACCGCCGAAGAATCCTCAACGGTTCCAACCACCTCAATCAAAATCGGCGCAAAACGGTCTGACTCAGGTTCAGGTCCCTGCTCAATTCACGGCCAAGCCAATTGACCCATTTGATGATGATGGCGATGATACGACGAGTCGTCGTGGGACTTCGACTGAGCTCTCGCCGCTCTCGATGTCAATCAAGTTGAGACACCCACAATCATTTGTCTCGACTACGTATCCACCTTCTACGAGGCGGAACTCTGGAATGGTGACCACGCTGACATCGCCTACTTCACCCTCCTTGTCTCACTACTCGCACTCGAGCTTTGATCATGGACGAGGGCAGGGACATGGTCGGACGCCTCAAGAAGATGAATTGTCACCTGAGATCGTTGATTTTGGCACGGCATTGAATGAGTGGAATTTGGGCGGTCACAGACGAAGTCTGAGTGCGCAGACTCGTTCAGAGTTTGATAGGCGGCAACAACGGGGACGGCGGCGGGATAGTATTTCAGGTCCTGACTTTGACGCTTCTGATGAACTGCCGGACCCCCAGCTACAGCGAGTTACCAATGCTACCGGCACTCAAATCGTCCGCATCAAAAGTGTTGGAAAAGCTCCTAGGCGAGTGACACCACAACCAACAAGGGGGCATTTTGTCCACGGGAGTATGCATCTTCAACCCCTCGTTATTCCTGTTTCTTCGTCCTCGGGAAGGGATGTACCGATATCGGCTGTTGATGCTGGAGGCGTGCATACGATTTTGGGTGTGAACAGGGCTGGGATGAATGTTGCTATTGAGAGGGAGCAAGAACAGGATGATGGGGAGTTTGTGTTTTCGCCGACGACGGAAGGTGCGACGAGTAATTATGGGTCTAGCAGTAACGGGCGAAGGGTGACGAGGTATTCGGACGTGTTGAGTATTGCGGATGGTGGATATGTGCCGATCAAGTTTCAGGGGAGTAGGAATTGGTCGTATTGATTGACTGGTTGGTTTTTGGGCAGTTGAACGGATGTCATTTTCTTTCTCCTTACTTTTTTTGCACTTAGAGCAGTTTGTCCCTGGAGGGATTGTTATCCGCCCCCCATTCATTTAATTGTTACTTTTTTCAGGGTGTTTGCGCATGCGAATTCGTACGTTCTAGGACGCTTGGTGTGAAGTCCTTGTATGCAGATTAAAATGTAAATATTGCGCACTGTCTTTCACTGTCTTTGTGAAAGCACTTCACTGGTGGTAGGCCCCGGATCATCCCTGCGTAGCCTATGTCTGGGCTGGACGGCAGGACATGAAAACAGACGTATCAGCCCCGAAATTTTGGAGCCCGAACCCTCCCAGGATCAGACAGGCCCAGCGGTGATGTGAGCAGATAGAACGATAGGAGTCCGTCGGAGTCAGTAGTGTGGAAAAAACTGGAAAAGCTTTGATATATCGTTGGCCAAAAGCCGCAGTCAATTGTTAAATCCCATTTGGTGCCCAGAAGTGAACATTGACATCCACGCCCTGGTTTACCGCTGGACCCCTCGTCCTATCTGAACCCAATCTATCAAGCCACCTAAATGGCATACATGAAAACCCCGCCAATACATGTGGATGCTTCGATCCCCTTGAATGGGTTGGCGTTGGTGAAAAAGTATGACAAAAGCTACCCGGTTTTCTACCCCGTGCGCACAATATTGGCATCAAGGTTCCAGCTGAGTTTCAGGAATGCAGTTGGCCACCGACGTCACCAAATGGTTGTCCTCATTCTTCTTTTCGATGACAGTTAACTTGAGCACAGGCTATAGCGAGCCTTTATAACCTTTGCCGAACCCAGGCAATGCTTGATTCGAGTTAAAAATTCGCCTATACAACCTCGAGTTGCCTCATTTGAAACATCATTCAAAGGAAGCTTGCCACATCTTGGTGTTGAGTTAGGAAAGGTAAACCCAGGAATACCGTGGGTTGGTCACCATCTTGTAAGATGCAAATTTGTTTCGACCTAACCAGATATATAAAAACGTGTGAACAGCAACATGGCAAGTGAGCACCCTACTTATTCCAACGATTCTTCAAAATTTCGCGGGAGCATTTGATGTGGCAGGTGGCAGCTAGGGTAGGGTCAACGAGAGAAGACACTTGTTGACTTCGAGTGCATACATACGTAAATCCATGAGGAAAGTAAGGCCTCATGGATCAATCATATATTGTCATCTGAACATATCCTGTTCCATGTGGAGTTGAGGGATGATTCACGAGGAGATCCCGAAGTCAATCTTCGGTCTATGCGATGTTTTGCTTACTTTGAATCCCGGAACTGTGGAGCAGAGAGCTTCTTTCTGTTGTGACCCTCAGTAGGGAGCTAAGAAGCGGGTTTTCGTGCCACAGGTGACATTGGAATGGGGTATATACCAGAATCGAAAAGAAAAGCGAAGGGATCCGAACAAGCCCAGGAGATATGACAGCTGATAACGGGACTATGCCCGGCAGTCGGTCAGTATGGCGCTGAACCGCCGCTTTCCTGCACCAACCTCCGAATGGCCTGTATAAGTTGAATATCCTGGACCCCCACATAGCCCCTTCATAACTGCTAGTTGATAGTTCGAGTTATTATAAACTGTAAAAAAATAATCATGTGAAAATAAGCAGAGTACTATTGCTGAGCAGGCAAGTTTCACGAATTTCAGGCATCATTTTCCAACAGGTAACAAAGGCGCAGTCATAGTAGATCAATACAACTGAACCCAATGAGAGGAATATGAGTCAGAAAGCAGGTATTTTGGGTTGGCTTTATATCTATGCATGCACAGAAGGATAAGTCCTTGAGCTCCCCAGTGCGATCTGAAATCAGCCCACCACGAGGAACCCGAATATCCACAACAAAATTCCGTACGTTTAGAGCTTGGAAAAAAAGTAGCCTTTCTGGTGTATTCGAAGTTGGAATTAATACATGTTTAGACTAACTGCCTGAAACTCGATCTCCAGCAGGCCAAGTGCATACCAGTAGACCACCCATACTCTAGCCGGGGAATTGGCCGAGGCCGGTGAGTGCCAGGCCACTCAGCCCCTGAGTTGTTCGGTTCCCCCCGAACCTTTCTTTTCGTTTGTGGTCCACCCCGATTGGAATGGACGAAAAAGAAATCCTGAAACGAAAGTGGCACTGACATGCAGGGCATACTTTTGAAAGGGGGTTCATTCGGCTAGAACGATATTTAGCAACGAATGGAGACATCCGACAATAATGCGAGTTGTTGCAAGGCAGCTTCCTGGAATGCGATCGATTTTTGGATCATCGAATACGACCAGCACCGCGAGTTGCACCAAGCTTCTGATCGGAAATCGAGTGCATAACCTTCCACCAAGCAAGGAGCCGCTCCGAGACCCTCGATCATAACGATCGGGGCTGTTTTGGTAGTTGCGACATATCGTGAGTAGCTTGAAAATTGCAGGGCAAAGCATGCTGCGTTGACCCTTCGACTCAACGACAAGGTTATAACTGGGTAATTTTATGTCGGAGTCTGTTCAAATCTTCCGGGTTTGTAAACCCATAACCCTGCAAGGCGAAACGCAAGCATTCGAATGAGTCTTATGATATCTTCGACCAAAGTTCCCAAACGTTGCACAATTCACCCTCCAGGAAATCGAACCGTTATTGTTGCCCTGCCTACCTCTCCAGGGTTTGTCAGATTATTCGAGCACGGTTTCTTTCGAACCACGGACGATCGTTGGGTATGTAAGACGCCTGAGCTAATCCGGGTTCCGATAACAGCGCATGCATCATCACCGGGTTATCACCCGTTTTCCAGCATGTCCATTGTATAAGTAAATGTTTGCAGACGAAGGTTGCTTATCGGAAATCCCAGATCTCAAACTTAGGTCTAAATGCGGTCAAACTCAAGACACTCGATCCCATTGGTTCTCTGCCCTCTTCGAAATGTCACCACCCAAACTCCTCCCGTAAATCTGCTGCCGAAGTGGCAATTCGTAGCACACGCAGCAATCAGAAACGACTATATGTTGATACATCGAGGTTGTACACTCTCTTTCGTGGCTAAACCCCGAATTCCCTCTAGTCGTGGGAAACTTTTATATAAGCGAACGTTGAGCCCGACGTTCATCCGAACTTCGTCAAACTGCTTGACACATCCCAACGACACGTTTGCTCATGTTCTGCGCCTCATTGCCCGATTAAGATCAACCGCCCCATGGTCCACATTCTGACCAAGTTCGGATGAACATCGGCTCAACGTCCGCTTATATAAAAGCTTCCCACGACTGGAGGGGGGGTCTGGGCTAAATCAATCTCCCTGTAATCCGAAGGTCGACCTCGAATTGTCAGCCAGGTCCTCGCGAGGATGAGGGGGTTGGAGAAGGGTGGAGTATTTCCCAGTTTTTGCGCCAGTCGGGTCTCACATTTGTGTTTCTCCCATATCACTACGACCCTCGTGTTCACACAAGGGTTGCCAACCTTGGTCCTTATCAGTCGACGAGATGAACGGAGATCAACTAAGGGAAATAGATCCGTGAGCGAGAATACTAACCAGGAATACGGGTGATGGTTGCCTCGATGGAGATTGCCTGGGTATATAACACCGAGGTCCACCAAGCTATCAAACCATCCCAGCTTTCCGACGGACGTCAATGACACCAGAAGAGCTTTCATTGGCTCAGTATTTGTTGGGTCCATGGGTGAGTCGACGTTGATTTTACGTTGTTCTGAACTAATCCCAGTGGTGGCGTCTATTAGTTGGTGGGGTGCTTCCTCGACGTCTTCCTTCAGGGTATTCTTTATTGTCAGGTGCGTCCCGTCATTTTAAGCCCCCTTTTTTGAGAGATTTATTAGTGCTACTTCTCAGTTCGCTCGTTATGTTTCATATCATGAAGGAGATAAATGGGGCATTAAGTTGGCTGTCCTCGTTCTCGCCATCCTGACCACCTTGAAATCAATACAATCCTTGTACGACTTGGTGCTTCTATCGTTTTCATTCTTTATTAATCCCTCCGCACGACAGTGCTCTTATATGGATTCAGCTCATCATACATTTCACGGATCTACAAGGTGCTATCATGCTCAATTACACAGCTTGGTGGCAGAGCGGAAATCCACTCATGGTATATTCGATTTAATCCATACATCCAGTCATGCTCATACAAGTCTTAGGTTGCAACCATCGGTATATATGTCCAGACCTTTTTCTGCCATCGTCTTTACATCGTCTCGAATCGCTGGTGGGTTGTGGCACCCGTAGCGTTGGTCCTGGCATTTGCATACGCTTCGATATGTACAGGGGTGAGGGCTTGCTGTGTTGCTGTCAGTGGCACTTGTCTCACTCACGCCTGTGCTAGACCTACTACATCACCCTAGGAGAAAGGGCGGGTCGTAAAATTGGTTTGTGGTGTATGTGACTTCTTGAGCCTCCAAAGCAATTACTAACCGTTGATAGTTGCTGCTCACTTGAGCGCTGTATTCGGTACGGAATCATCGTCTTGGGTGGCGCAACACTAACCATCATCCCTCTCAGCCGGGGATGTTGCTATGACACTAACGATGGCATTTTTCCTCATCAAAACTAAGCGAGAAGTTTTGCCTCAGTAAGTTCGGTGGACTATCCTCGGTTGCATCATGCACTGACGTACCTCGTCCAGAACTCTCGGCATCATCACGGCTCTAATCCGGCTAACGTTCTTGACCGCAGCGCCAGCCGCACTCTGGTAGGCATCATTAAACCATATAATCAACTCTATCCGCTAAACCGTAATTTTGGTAGTGCCACGTTCAATCTCATCTTCTCCCAAATCTGGTCTGGTGATGACAAACTCGTATCAACCGCGTTCAATCTAGCGCTTCCAAAACTCTATGCCATGTCCATGATGTGGACGTTAAATGCACGTCAGCGCTTAAGGGAATCAGGGCTTAAGGGCAATTATTCCAGTGAATACACAATCAGCGGCCAACGTCGGGCGGGAGTGAGCGCCATTTCGTTTGCTAGACCGTATCCGAACGAGAGTTACCTTACGAGCCATTGCCAAACCTTCCCTACAGAGGAGCTTCCATAACCCGCTGTCACTGGGGAACGCGATGGAACTCAGTAACATATCGGTACAGGTCCAGACGAGGACCGAAACCACCCGGCACATTGATGTATATATTTACCTTCATTGTTTGGGGGAGCGATTGCTGACAGGCAAAACTCTACAGGATATCTTCCACAATGCCTTTAAAGAGAAGGGGGAAAATCATTCAGAAAATGACGACAAATCGAGCTTTGTAGCCCCTATAAAACATGACGTTTATAGTTCCCCTGCCCCGGGGATGTAGTATCGTTCGGATTTGTGGTAGACATGTAAGACTGGGAGGGATCGGGGATGTATTTATCATCGTTGTCTGTATAATACAACACTATGCAAGTATACGGTCCTGTTTTAGACATGTTTAGGTCATCTTTCATGCAGGATAGGATATCGTGGTCGTTAATCTTTTGTCAGTCGTTAAGTTTACCCCGTACGGATAAATTGCGTTGTACTGGTCCTTAGTTTCAGGTCACGTCCAGCAAAACACTGAATTCAAACATGTACGTATGCTTTTCAACTAAAAATACATGGAACTAATCAAGGGAAGGGTTAACGTATGCTGTAGAAGTAGACAGTGAAAATAATCAGTGAGTGGAATAGGATGGAAGCATGTAATTGGGTATCATTCGTAAAATGCGCGGGAAAGAGATGGTGAGGAAAGGGGCGATGTGGCGTAGCATGAACATGGGAAATTCCAAAATCTGAAGAGCAGCAACTATGATACAAGAGGTATTGGAAGAAACCGGGAATCAAACACGAAAGCCCACATGTGAAAACGAAGATCAGAAAGATGGACAATAGTGAACCGAATTAGAAAGGGTTTAAAAGATCCAAGGTAAGGGTATTGGTAACGAATGTGGATTTTAGAATGCGCGATGAGGGAGAGAACGTAGTTGGAATGGAAACAAATTGAGTAAACAAAACAACAGAACAGTCAGGTCGCCCGGCGATTTGCTTTTGGCATGACATAGTGCAGAGGGTCAGAGGATGACAGGTGGGACGTTGTGCCGAGGTAACGCGGTCCAAATAAGCACGAGGAATCGGTGGGAATCAGAGGGAGGAGATTCTAGAGCAAAGGGCGAAACCAAAAAGGGACATGTGACACATTTGAAGGAGACCTAGGGAGAACGAGGTCTAGGAAAAGGACCCAGTGAGAGTTTGAAGGGGCATGAGATATCAATCGTTGATCGCAGGGCGAACCACCCAATGACGTCTTTCCTCAGGGCCCCCCGAGGACAGCAAACATGCTTCGAATGGAGATTGGAAATAACAGAAACTCGGGACCGCGTTATTTCCCTTCGTTCGAGGCTTTCTCCCATTATCAAACCCTCAGGCGGAGTGCCGATGCAGCACCGACCGCCTACACCCATACAGGTCCATTCTTCGTGTCCTCCACGGCCAAGGTCACCCCGTCCTCAGCGCCGCCACCATGTGGTGCCAAGTCCATTCTCGATGCACCCCTAACCCGTCCTCTGAAACTGCTCGTCCGCCCCATCGTAGTAAAACTCACTCCATTGAACCTTGACTTTAGCGAGTTCGAGGGAAGATCCATCGCGAGAGTGAACTCCTCTCCTTCATCCCCAGCTATATCCATCTTATCCATCCCCGAGACCAGTTCACCCATCTCGTTAACGTGGACATCCTGCGGCAAGAGGTGTTTCCGTTCTGTGCTAAGAACGGTCGTGCAGACGCCCGACCTATGATCATGTACTGTCACAGGAGAGGAAGGGCGAATCACCGGGTCAATGGATCTGTTGCTCGTTGATGTTACGAGGCTGACGGTGCTAGATGGCATATCTGGCGCATAAGTCGGTGGAGTGGGGGTAGGAGCACGGAAATGTACAGGCTGAGGGATCGATATTGGTGCTGTGACAGGTCCTGGGATCGAGGGCATGGAGGAGAGGGCGTTCGCCGACCCGGACGGATATTGTGGGATCGGTGGCAGGCTATTTTGTGGGACGACATCGGGATGGGAATACTGGTGCACTGGGTGACCTTGGTTCAACGATATCCCATTTGCACGTTGATGCTGACGCTGTCTCTGGCGTTGTTCACGACAAGGGAGTAGATGCGGCGAACGCGCATGGAAGGCTTTAGGTTTTGGAATATCTAATGCGACGCATATACCCCCTTCGGAAATCCCACCTTCTGCCACTTCACAGTCAGGGGAAGTAGGACTAGCGTTGCTAGGGGCGTTGACATTGCACCCGGAATCTGGATCATCTTCCTCGTCGCTCGAGTCCATTATGTCGAAGCCTACACCAGTAACTATGTCCAAGTCCATCTGGAGTTCCCGTAGGTCATCGTATCGGTTAAGGTTAATGTTATCAAACTTGATCGAAGCGATGTCCTCGTCGTCGCTGTGGTCTGCGGAATCCAGCGACCTCGACAGCATGCCAGGTGGAGGTCTACGCATCTCCATCTCTTCCTCCTCAACTTCGTTAACCGGGAACAGCTGAGTTCTTTTGGAGGGAACGGGAACTTTCAACCTCTTTGGTTCGATGCCATTGCGCTCATCGTAACCATTGAACCTCTCACCGCCAACTAGCTGCACATCGTCATCCTCAAGCATGATAGCATCCATCTGACCATGGTCTGCCTCCAAATCCGCCCGTTCCTCCTCCATTTCACATTCGATGTCCTCAGCATTGATAACCCACATTCCCAAACCACTTCGCCGAATGGGCACAGCGAATCCAAGTCCACCGTGACCTGCCCCCATACCAGTTTCCATTCTCTGTATGTTGGTGCTTATCCTCCCGCCTGGCAGGGCCGTCAACTTCAACCCACTTGGACATAATGCACGATTCAACCATGCACGGCGCCTCCCGCGCACCTCAAGTGCGTCAAGGCGAGTGGATTCATCATGCGCTGTCCGAGCTGAATGCGAGTTGTGTAAAAGAATCAAATGAGTAAGCTTCTGAATTTGGAGGTCGGTATGGTTGGTTGGTGGTGCTGGTGGATAGGACTGTAACTGGTGGTGGTGTGACACGGGGGAGGTCAAAAGAGAGGGCAAGTCTTGCGATGCTGGTGCTGATGGTAAATTCGATGATAAGGGGAGTGCGAAATGCGACGAGGTAGGTGTGTGGATGGAACTCCCGTCTGTGTCAGTCTCGATGGTTTGAGTATCCCCATCGGTGTCGTCACTGCCCGACCTCTCATATCCATGGGTGGTGTCAATCTCGTCTTCATCATCCGAAGTCGGAGGTTCAGTTGAAGTAGTAGCCGAAAAGGCCACAGACTCGATGGAGGGTCCACGGGTATGTCTCGGACTAGAGCGCCTCCCAAACATAAGAACCGACCCGGAACCGATAGACGATGAACTCAAGCTGGAAGACAAGCTCGGGCTACGAGATGTCTGCGGTTGATAGGGTGGAGGAAGGCCCATAATCCTCCGTCTCTCGCGCTCTCTTTCACGTTCACGTTCGAACTCCCGTTCCTTCGCGAGGAAAGCGTCTCGGCGCTCTCGGGCCGCTCTGAGGAGGCTGTGGAGAATCCAGACGTAATAGCCGCCTTGCGGTATCCGTTGGTTGAGCTCATGGAGGATGTAGAGACGGAAAGCATCTACTAGTGAAGAACGAGCTCGACGCCGAAGGAAGCGGGGGCAGATATTTTGTGGTGGAGGGGTTGCTGGTCTGAAAACCGATTGCGAAGGGCTCGGAGGCGATTTGGACGTCGTGTGCGACGCAGAGGACGAAGGTGTCGATATTGTAGGCGATGGCAGAGAAAGATTAATCATCGAACTGAATTTGAGTTTGCGGCTACGTCAGTTAGGTTAGGTTTTGGAAGAGAGGCAAAAACATACTTGAGAGAAGAGAGACCGGAAACGATGGTCATAAGTAACGAGCGCTTCTTCTTGTGCTTCGTGCTCTTGACCGTCGATGATGGAGAGGCTTGCTGCAAGGACCTTAGCCTCTCTTTCTCCTTCTCACGTTCTCGCTCCCTTTCTTTCTGCTTTTCTCTCTCCCTTTCCCTGTCGGAATCCAATGTGCTTAAACACACATCATCGACGACACTTTCCAGCATCTTAAGGCACTTGGCACCAAGCCTTCCTTGGGAACCTGACAAGTCGATTTTCCACTCCTCGACACTGCCGTCGATGAAGCGGCATGTCACTGATGAGGCAGGTATATCAAACCCCACCTCCTCGAGGATGCAAGCCAAGAAAGAAGCCTTATCCAAGGCGTGTTGGTATTTTGGAATGGGGAGGTCATCATGCATTAAGTTGGAGAGGTGTGTCGTCCACGTTTGGGGGAGGGCCAATCCATCTGGTAGGTCCTCGAACGTAATATTGAACAGAACGCTTGGATGTGGTGGGGCTGGTAGGAGTTTGATTAACATGGTTAGGTTGGTTGTTAGAGCTGAGCTTGTTAGGTGGTGTCACTGAAGTGGCAGCGCGGTAGTAGTTCATGCAGGTATTAATATGAAAGGATCTTCTGACGGAGTTTTTAGTGAGTCGCTCAGCAGCTTCATCAAGTTGGAGTTGGACATACGCGGAATATTAAAATTTGTAAGACTGGTGTCGATACGGTTGTGAGTGGAGTGAGCGGAAGCTGGCGAGTGACAAGACACGTAGGTTATTAGTCAATTGGCAGTCGGCCAGATTCTGTCGCTGAGCTGAGGCCGCTGGTGGTATGAGAGCACAAGGGTAGGAAAAAAAGCGGAGAGGGAAGGAAGGAGGGAAGGGAAGGCATGAAGAGCCGGTAGGTTCTAGTTTAAGGGTCAGAATGTCTTCTCATGCAGGGTCACTTCGGATTCCGTACCTCATATCGTCCACTATCCACACACTCCCACACAGCTTCGAGCATGTTTAAGTCCCGCCCAACTGGTCTCGTCATGAAAACACGAGGCTACGGAGATGAAACTGCACTAATAAGTCGACCTGGGACTTTGGTATCGGGTCTCTTATTTTTGGGACCTTCGGTTCAATCAAGGATCCACATCAGGGTCTACTGACTCGCCAGAAAGAGCTTCTGTCCAACCTCCACCGGTCGTTTTCGCTTGAAGCACAGAAGCCCTAAGAAATGTTTTAAGTCAGGTCCTCCTTCGGGTATGCTACACGGCTAATGCAGCTCAGGAGAATGTCACATGACGCTCTGTCCTAATTGAGCAACGACTTCGGCTTACGTCTAGGGACAAATATCTGTCCCTGACACTTGTCGATTGACCAATCTTTGGCTTCGAAATGCAACCATGATGTCCTCTTATCCTCGAGGAAGAAGGGACTTAGGTGAACCCAGGGCAACGACATATAGCGATTCGTCAATTTCAAACGGACACTATTTACGAAAACAAATGTGATGCAGCTACCTCACATGAATACTAAAACTTCACGTGCTATATGCAGGGGTCAATCCTGGTCAATCTGGCCATGGCCGGCCAAATGATCTCTTCGCTTTGCTAGGGATCTTCGAGTCTCTGTCCTCCGCCTGCCAAGGTCTTCTGTGAGACCAATGTTGGTAAACAAGCAAATATCCCCCCACATGACTACTGCATTTCACTTCCCATATGAGGTTAGGCCGGTAGGGTGGACAAGGAAAGCCTGCTTCTTCCAGCCGCTTTCAGGAAATTGGTAGCATGTACTGAATTTCCGCTACTCAAAACCCGGACCATTTCAGCCCCCAGGTGACAAAGTTGAAGGGATGATTTGAGCTTGCGGGTATGTCCGATTTCCGGCTCCGCACCCTCCAACATGTCTGGAGATGCCCACACAACTCACCGCATTCTATAAGGCAAGTGACACGCACTACGGCCCTACCTGTCGACCAGGTGCCGTTAAACAACCAATGCCAAAGGAAGAACGAGGAGAGGAACAATCTGCGCCATGGCCAATTGATGCAGACCCATCTACTGCCTTGGACCTAACGCTTTTTCCCGTCTGTATCTCATGCCCGTAGCCTTATCATGCGATGACCCCTATGATGCAACGCCTCAACTCCTACCGCAACAACGACTAGGCACCTTCACACTTAAATCCGGAACCAGGAGCACCGGTAGGCACATCCAGCTGAGGAGTACGGTAACCCGACTAAGTTTATATCCTTAGACCATACGACTTCCGGTGGAGCCTTGCAACTACGTCGCCCTCCATGCAGAACAGATTCACCCCGCGTCTCGGCACCTGCCTCCTTATTGCCATAGAGGGACACGATTGCCTATGCAAATCCCATTCCGACACGTGCACAAAATTCAAATTCAAGGGCATAATGGTCAACGATCTGACTCCTCAATTTGTCAATTACAATAACCTAGTACAAAAAAGTCCCTTATGTGCGGCAATCAATGATAGTGGTTTTCATCTCTATCCGCTTGCGAAGCTCGCGGGACTCCTAGGTTGTCTTTCATTCTGGCACTCTTCTCTCCCTTAATCCTCCCCGATTTTGATGGACGGACGTGGTGCAATCTCCACTCGCCGGGTGTGTTTGATGAACTTGGCGCCTTCCATGTCCTGCCGATCCGGGACATTAACCAAACACTCGTATTTTGTGAGTTGCCCACAGTTTAGAAGGACCCTCGCTGGTCTAATTGAAGACCAGAACACCGGATCCTGGCCCCTTTTACATATTGGTAGTCGCGAATCCAGCAGATTGGCTTCCACGCCTATTATATCCGAAGCTCACATGGACGCGTATCTCAACAAGATACGCCCCCAGAACGAGCGGATATACCATTCCTGTTCCTATATTCGCGATCAGCGCGAACTTTAGCCATGGTTTTGGGTTTTGCCGGCATTGCAGATACTATACTTGGATGATTGTGAACCACGGACTGGTACAATATATACAGCAACGACGGTGAAGACGGTATGCTCCATTGGGTCCGGCATTCAAAGGTTCGCGGTTGTACGCCTAAAACTTTGATTTCAGGTTTCAGCGCTTCAGCGTGTGGCTTCAAGACCTCAAATCCGGGCTTCTGCTCTGCCAAAAATAGAACTCACGCCATCCTTCAGAATCAAAGCGCTTGTGCTCAGGATAATCGCATTACATATCTCACATGACTAGTACAAAACGGAGGCCTAAGATAATATCCAAGAAGATATGTCATTCTTTCGTGCTCTATCCTGGGCGTCCTTCCAAATATCCTATCCATAATCGCAGTTCAGATACCCATCGCTCGGTGGACCGCATGCAATGCTCAATCCTGCGGCCGATGAAATCCACCTATCCCATGCTCAAAGACAAACGGGGACCCCATCCCCTGTGCCTTCGTAGGAGATCCAACAGAGTGTCCAGACGTACTCGACCCTCCATCCGAATTCCTCCTCCCTCCTCCCACATGTCTCGCCGAATACCCCACGATTTGGCTAGATCCTTGCGGACTGAACATGTTCACGCCCATAGCTGAAGACCGCATGTTTGAATGTGCATATGTGGTGTGCGTCTGTGGCTGGACCGCGTAGCTCATCTGGCCAGAATCATTGGTATGAATGTGCGTATGGGGGAGAGTGGGGTTCAACGGATCAAAGCTACCCTGAACCTGTGTCGTCGAGTACGTAAAGGTGTGGTAGGCCGGTAAGCCCGGAGTCGACGCTGATGGTGGCGGTCGAGGCTGGTAACGCGGTTTACCCTCATGGTCAAAGACCGATCCTGATCCTTCACTAAACTCCAACATCCCGCCTGCACTTGATCGTTCCTCTTCATTACACCCCTCATCGTCATCGAAACTAGATCGCTGTTGCCGTTGTCTCTCGATCTGTCTCGCACTCGGAGTCGAACTCAAGGCCGATACTCGCCTTTGATGTGCTGGCTGCGTCGGAGATGACGATGGCGAACTTTGGAACTGCGGTTGCGTCCGGTTTTGAGTTTGGGTTTGTGATTTCGGTTTGATGGATGTGGCTTTGCGTTGACGCGGGGGCTGATGCTCCCTTGCGGATCCAGGACCTTCACCCAGATCCCCTGATGCACCTTCCGAATTATATTCCTCCTCATCTTCCATCATCGACCTCCGTCTCCTCCTCCTTTCCGTCTCACGGATATTCAACCTCACGCCCCATCTTGCCAAATGCTATACATGAAGAGTAAACACCAACCATGCTGCTGGGCGTCAGAGGCGACGGACCTTGGTTAATTCGGTGGAAGCAGGCAGTCCAGGAAACTCTTTCGTACTATAAATCCTAAAAGAGCCCTTGGACCAGCATTCCGCTAGAATGCTTAACGTGGTATTACGGTCCTGCGGTTCAATCCTCGGGTGCGATTCATGCGGAGCAAATTGGGATTGGGAATCTGGTAAGGTTTCTCCACGGTCTTGAACACGCCGACGCGGCTGTTGAGGAAGGGAAGCAGGAGCAGTATAACCCTGAGATGGATCTGGATATGGATTCATTGGCTGTGATTGAAACTGAGAAAATGATTGCGGTTGGATGTGTGCGCGTAGTTGAGGCGCCCGAGGAGCGGAGGCGAATGCGGACGAGGAAGGCATGGGTGACGTCGTGACTAACGCGGACCCAGATCCATGTGTAGGTGAAGAAGGCGCGGCATCCGAAAGAGTTGGTGAAATTGATAGCGAGTTAGGTGTTGTAGGGTAAGTAGTTGGAGGGGGTGGGGATTGGGATACCGAACGCGGATCCGGGGTTTGTGAGAAAAGGTCAAAAATACGATAGCGGAGGGTGAAGGTCCCCTCCGTTTTAACCGCGAGATCCTCGTTGCAAAGTCAACAATGGCTCAACGGTTCACAAGAAAGGGACATACAGAGAATACGAAGACGATGCATTTTTCGCCGGAGAGCTCAACGAGGACGGGCTGGACGAACGTCGCACCGACGAGGCTGTGCGTGCTTTTAGATGATTCAAGCAGTGCATAAATTCCTTCGTAGTAATGTACTATGTCCGACGGTCCATATGATTGCGGACGGTCAGGAGGTGACGGAGTGAAGGAATAGGAAGTCGGACCGGATGGGTTAAAATGAATAAATCCGTCATTCGTTTGGATCGTCTTCGGGGTTCGAGGAATTGTGGTTGCGCTGGATGGCGGTGAATCCTTCGAGGTGTTGGCAGGGACGGGGAACAAGTCAACGGTACACAACAAACCATGTGTCTGTACATCTCTGTACCGACATCCATTGAGTGCCACATTCTCTACGATTCAAATGAAATACACAATACTCGTAATTAACCTCTTCCTCGTTCCCCGTTTCCGGTGAGTATCTGAAGATGCGCACGAGGACTACTGGGGGAGGATCTAGTGGTCTTCTGTCGACGCGGGCATACCTAAAACGATGGGATGAAAGAAGAATAGAGATCTTAGAGAGAAAAAACAGGGGCATGGTAGGAAAAAGGATTACTTGCGTCCGAGACTCGCTGTCTGGATCTCTTTCAACTCATAACGAATTAGTTGACCAGCAAACTGTCCAGAAGAGAAATAGATGCGGCGGTTAATGAGAGGGTCTGCAGGGGTACTGGAGGGACCTGGGTCGGGCGTAATTGGTGGTTGGTGAGGACCATGACTGCCAGTGGCATTCTGTGGGTGATAGTACGCTGGTGAACACATCATGGCTTGGAGAGAGGGGAATTGACATTCTCGAAAGTTGGAGGGTAGGACGGCTTTATCAACCTCATTGGTAGATCCGCGACCGATATGGCTCGGCCCGCCCCACCTCCTGGCTCTATGCACCGATCCGGTTCTACACCGACGATCACCCTCCGATCTGTACTGCTATTTAGCTCGTACTTCATTCATGTCCTCGTATTAATTGGGACTAATAGATGGCTGGTCACAGAGCTCCACAATGGTCTATTTTCCATGATTTTCTGTCGTGTGCGGCCAGGAATTTTTCGAACTTACTCACACGCGGTTAACGCCATCCCGAAGTCTATTTGACACCCGTCTTCGGGAATTGCCTTCCTGAGAAATCCTACATCAATTGTTGACGCCCACAAAGTATTACAAATTCAACTCCGCGATGACATATCATGGTTTGCTAGCGTTAACCCATGTCTTCAAAACTTGTCTATCTTGTCGGCAGAAAAATTGTACAGCAGATTCGGTTTGAAACGGTTTAGACCATCTGAACCCTTGTTATTCTGGGCCCTGAGCCTCCAGGAATTCATCTGCGTCGGCACTCATCCGCCGCTCGGGGCACTTCAACGTCGTTCTAGCCGTTTCACATTCCAACTCCCCTTCATCTAACATCAAGAGAAAACCCAATTTCCGAAACTATCTCTGTGCTCAAGCGGCAGGTTTGAGATCCGCTCGGGCCGAGATCATCAGACAACACCGAGATGTGACTTTTCAGGGTATCGCAGATTGTCGCTTGCCTGTTAATCCGCCGAAGGGGTCATGCATTACACCGTTCACCATTAGTGGCACTGCTGACGAATGAAATGTCAAAAGTATCATACATATCACGAGTAATCTGCGGAATCATCACATGCGGAGTCTTCACGGGAGAAACGTGGCCGTTCTTCTTGCCTGAAACCTCAGGAACTTGCTTGTCCCTTTGGATGGAGTGGGCAGCTAGTAGCTGTGGTCTGACCCTGGCGTCTAAGAATATCACGATTGCATTGTTTCGGGTATTTCCCTTCATAATCCTTTTCGCTCATGCATACCGATTACCGTGTTGTAGCCGCATTTATCCTTCCGTTCAGGTCGTGCATTTCCCTCCGTGGAACTGCGGCTCACTGCAACTCCTTCGATCCCTGCCCATATCCTGTATCTCCCATTATCGGTTTGGGAAATGCAGTGTTAGAGTTGGTGCCGCTTCATTTTTTTTGTAGCAAGGGAAAGATGAATAATGTTGATGAACCCAGAGTGTCACAGGCTCAAAGACAACACCAATCGGACGGAGTGCTTAATGACGGGTCGAGAACAGATAGACACATGGTAGCTAAATTTGAGAGATGTTTTCCCTCGGTTGAATTGACGCAGCGTGGGGTTGACGAGTTGGGAAGTGTGGTTGATAACCTAGATAAGAAAACCTGGTAGGTTTCTGCCAGCTGCCCGGTTCCACGCTTTTATTTCACCTCGAGCTATCCCTGATCAAAACCGATACACGCATAGAGTGCGAGTGCGGGCACGTCATTAACCAACTGCTTCGACGGAAGGTTAACGCCAGACGCAAAGGTTTGCTTCAGATGATCTACTGTGTCCTTTGTATAACCCCACTCCAATGAGAGCCCACGCTTGAAACATTCACACCTCTTTCGCTGTGACACTGTTCCTTCCCTCACTTCTCCGTCAAGAGAAGCCAGAAACGAAACCCTGGAGAACATACGTCATAGCCTCATAAGAATATCTTACTCAAGCCACCTCTTACTCTAATTCGCCAAGAAGACTAGCTAGTATCAGTGCCACGAGAATGCCACGGTCCGCTGCTTGAAGCCGTAACTCCAGAGATCAGCCACAACACTCAGCAACATGCCTTTTAAACTACCCAAACTCCGACCGTCGTCTTTCATCTCCAATGATCCACCCGGAAACATCTAACCAAACACTGAATCACCCTCCACGATCAGTAATGAAAGCCTCACAGGCTTGGGAGCAAAAGGCAAGGACTCGGACATCCAAGGAGATCTAATGGACTTCCCTCAAATTGAAGACGATACACACCACCGTTCATACAATTAGGTATCAAAGTTTCTGTCGGGTTCTTTTCTGAGCACACTTAGCTGCGGACTGTGATCGTGGTCATCATGAATTGGGGGTCATATGTACAACACTCGATGCCAGATGACCCTGACCCTAGAATGATGTCATCGATCTCTGGTTCAGGGCATGCAAGCCAAAGCAGGTTCATCAGTTTGTCTTGAGAGCGGCGAGGAAAATATATCCGTCATCAACCGATACATCCATTATTAACCAGGCCAGCGGCTTTCGGGTTCTGTTCTTGGGATTAGTCGATGGAGATAGAGGGACGGGTCATATCCGGTTAAGAATCGGATGCTAGTCCTCATGGGCTTTCGGGAGTCCTTGAGGACTATAGCACTGCCGAGATAAAACAGTGGGGCAGTTCACCGCGATTTCATTTCAGACGTCGACTGCTAAGTGTCAGCTGCGTTGTTAAGGTGGATATAGCAATACCTTGCACTTTGTCATCGTATCGGTTACTTATCGTCTCGACAGAAACGGAACCGAAAAACGATCCACATGCTTAGCTTTTTCATTAGCCTTGTAGAACCGATCAAAAATTGGTTATAGAGTTTTCCTAAGTCTATCCATGCATGTGTCGATGAAGCGTTTACCCGTTCCGGCCCAACCCCTGTAATCGGCAGGAAAATATAACATGGCAATCGAGCCCACTACTTTCTGGGGTTTGTTTCCTTGTGATCTCAGATGAGTTTCACTGATGGCCTAATACTCAACAAGGTTCATATTGCACCCGTAATTCCAATGATGCGTTGTAGTCAGAGGAAATACTTGGGGGTTCCAGATGCGACTCTCCTACCTTAACTCCAAATCCAAGTTTCAAGGCAAGGTTGTGTGCACCTGAATCCCTCGTAAGCTTTTAATCAATACTGGGACATGAAGTCGTGTTCAGTCAGCCTGCTGGTCGAGGGCTTGCTTGTGATCTTCATAGAAGAGGTGGGACTATCCGGTGGGTCCCTCCGTAGTTTATCAGTACTTGAAGACGGAAATCCGTGTTCCTGTCAGTGTGCCGGTGAGAACTCGGAAGCTCCGAAGGTCATTTTTGAGTAAAATTTTCAACAGCATGACCAAAAACGTTTTAAGTTCACAAGCAATCTGTCAAACAGTCCAGCGGTCCCAACTCCATTCACTCCCGTTCTTCTCCACCTTCCATCGAACATCCTCCATAAATACCACTCTTGCCTCCTGGACATTTCACATGCTCCCGCACATACCGAGACCTCCATCGGTCCATTTACTTCCGGAGAGCATCAAGCAACCTCTTCTCAGCCTCCTTAAAATTGATCACGTTCCAGATTGCGCTGAGGTACTGTTATATTCGATGGTTGGTGGCAGAGGATGTTCCGGATGACGCAACGTGGTGTGATGAGTGGTGGGGTAGGGGAAGAAATAGGTTATTAACTTACGTCTGCTTTGACGTTCTTGTATTGGAGGTAGAATGCCTATCGTTGATAGGTGTTGATTAGGTATAATGCATTATATGAAAGAGTGAAGGGCGTACATGTTCCCAGATATCGACGCCAAGGATGGGAACGTGGGTGATCAGGGGGTCTTGGTTCGGTGTGGTGACGATTTCGAGTTGTTGGGTAGTTGGGTTCAAGCCCTGTTTCATACATCTTTTGTAAGACGATATTGTCCTGGCCTTTAGATCAGAGACAGGCTTACAAGCCAGCCCCAACCACTACCCTGGATGGCAGCAGTAGTCGAGTTGAACTTGGACTTGAATGTGTCGACAGAACCGAATGCCTTGATGATTTCATCTTTGAGGACACCATCTGGGAGTTTACCACCATCTTCCTTCTCGGGAGAAAGATTTTTCCAGAACAGGGAGTGGTTGATGTGACCTATTTATCATATTGCAAAGGGCAAGAACATTGTCAATACGAGTTGAATTTAAGGTGGGAAGGGAGTAAGTGTGTGACATTTGAGCACCATGTGTGAACATACCTCCACCGTTGAACTTTAAGGCGCTCTGCAGAGCAATTTTTTCCTTGGTATTGTCGGTTTTTGCGTAGGCCTCTTCGGCAGCATTAAGCCCATTGACGTAGGTCTGGTGATGCTTCTGGTGATGAAGTTTCATGATTTCTGCCGAAATATAGGGTTCCAAAGCCTGGTGGGTGGTCAATCTTCACTTTCGAGAAGCGTAGGAAGAGAACTACTGACATCGTAGGCATACGGGAGAGGGGGGAGCGTGTGCAATGCAGCGGCGCGCGCAGCGAGGCTACGAGTTAAAGTGGTGCTTGCGGGGCGGAGAATGGTTCGAGCGAGAGAAAACATGATAGTTTTAAAGACTAGCGGAAATCAATGTAAAGAAAAATTTGTGAGTTTCTGGTATTGGGAGGTTGATATATGTAGGCCCACATACCGACAGGTGTTTAGAATCACGAAGAAACCCGAACATTCGTCATTGTTGCTGTAATTGGATGGCATTTGTTTGCCAGTGCTTGGCTAGGACCTTAGATTGTTTCATCCATACCACCTTTGTCACATCAAACGTCACATCAGCCCAATGCGCCAAGCTCCCTCTTGCTCTACGTCGAATTAGAACACGAAAAAAATTGGAAATTGTAACTAAGGTATGCAAGAACACATGGGAAAGTATGAGACCGAAATAAGAATGGGAAGGGGAAAAGCGCAAAGCAGGGGGGAGCTGGAGTAGGGTATTTGCTAATGTTCAAGTGATTGACCATCAACTTGACACAGTAGAACTTCTCATTTTTTTTCCTGATCACAGTTCGACATCAATACTCTTGGAAAATTACAACTCGATACAAATTACAATCTGTATATTTACATTGGAGGATCCGTGTTAGGGCGTATTGCCATACCGCTTCCGCATCCCGAGGCGGCAAGAGTTGGTTCGCCGTCAGTGGACACAGCGTCCTCCCATAATTCTTGTTTGTGCGACTGTCTCTCCATCCAGGAATGAGGATTCCGAGAGTCCTGGAAAGCTGAGAACACCCAGAACATGTTTAAGACACCTCACTATGGTGTACATCGAAAATAGGGACTGTCGGACATTGTTGAGAGGCATAAGTTTGACAAAGAGACTGAATTGCCCTCCTGTAGAGTATTGTCTGTCCTCTCATTAAACAAGTACTCGCCTGTATGTTGTCTTTTACAACTTCTTAGCCATATGTTGAATTTGGGAGAGCCTGGACAATGGTTTATTGGATCTCCCCTCCACTGGTACATATCCTCAGGTGGATGCCACAGTCCTGTCCGTATACTCTGGGATTTCTGTTTAGAAACCCAGGTTACACAGTATTAAATCAAATAAGGCATATTTGATACCCAGAAGTTGAACAAGTTCTACAAAGTGACATGATCAACAGTCAACCACCTTGGTTTCCAGAAGATTCTCTGATTGATTGCCTCGTTAAGACCCTACCTAATTTCGAGGAATTTTCTGGAGTTTTTGGTCCAGAGGGCCGGGCTAAAGGTCCGGGTGTGTCGAGTGATAGTCAATCGCTGTATTGGTAGGGGTTTTGTAATTCTCCTGCGCACCAAAGGCAGAGTACGCCTTGAACTTTCGATCCGTAACGGTACGATACAAAATGGGTTGGAAGCGTCGATCCACAGAGCTTCACGCGGCTGTGGACGTGCGTGGTACTTGATTTTGAAAGCATATGTGCGATGTTCCCTGCAAGTAAAAGCTAATTTGGCACTCTTCATGGTTCTAATGATGATTCGACGTTCATTCTACACCCATGGTTTTATCTTTTGGAGTCTTGGTCGACTCGAAAGTTAGGGGGGGGTTTTCGCATTAGGAATGCCCGTAAAATTGCAAGCTGATTTAAAAATAGATTGTCTCCATTAAGACAATTATCCAACCGGCAATGGAGAGCCCCGAAGTTTGGTAGTTCACGTTCTCACAGTTTGAGTAATATGGAGACCAGAGTTTGCCTTGGGCCCCAATGATGCGACGAGCCGAAACGAAAATTTTGTGTGAATGGGCGGGGGGAAAAAGCACAGGTGTCGACGGCAGCCAACGCGGCGTGCTTGGCGTGCTTGGCACTTTCAAGAGACAGAGCGGAAGCCATGCGAAACACGAGTGCACATCAACTTCTAAGCCTGCTTATGAAAACGGAGTGGGGAGGCTCTGTCTGGGCTCTCGTCACAAGAACACCAGCACTAAAATAAGGACATAGCATAGGGCTGCGGTGCGGTGGCAGACCGGCAAGCACAAGGAAGGGCGAAAATTTTTGGGGATGGAAAATAGAGGGACTAGCGACGACAGCGATGGTCGATGGGTTATTTGATGATGGTTTTGGAATGATATCCGTAGGAGATGGTAGAGGGGGACTTGTAGCAACTCAGAACGGCGATGCCGGACGAGTGTGGTGTGGGCAGTGCCAGGAGATGGAGCCAAATATGGGAGTAGTTCCCACGTTTCGTCATGGTTGGTTGGGACGACAGCCACCTGCTGCAGAAGCCTTTCATCTTCCCTTCATCCACCACCAATGCCTGCCCGTCCCGGGCCCGCCAGCCAGGAGATCTATCCCTCTCCCTCTCCTTCTGCCGACACACATTCCAACGATCCCTTCAACCCTGTCCACGGCGCTCGGGCATACTACGACAATGGCTCCGACAATATAGACTACACTCGCAGGGATGGCTATCGCGAGACATATGCCTCAGATAGCAGTAACCCAGCTGTCAACGATCCAGCATACTACGACAACAACAATGGATACGACATGTATCGTGCGCTTCTTGCCTTTCCTTGTCCTCTATCTCGTCTTTTCTGAAGCAATTCTCGTAATTTAATATAGCCCCACAAGACACCGATTCAGATGGTGATGTCTATGGCCAACGATATACTGCACCTTCATCAGAGTCCCTTGGCCCCCCTGTGGGTCGGATGGGCTATTCAGATGCTTCAACGCCCACGTTTTTGGATCCTGGGTTGTTACCTGGCTCGCGTGATGCCTACCCAGCCTGGATACCGGAAAACAACGTTCCACTTTCAAAGGAGGAGATTGAAGACATTTTCCTTGACCTCACGCAGAAGTTTGGTTTCCAGAGGGATTCTATGCGGAATATGGTATGTTGCCCAGTTCTCCTGTGACTCCTCGATATGCGCCCTATTCGCTACTTCTCGCCTCATTTCACTGGCGCTTCGCTTGGCGCTGATTGTGATACTTTTGGTGTCCTTGGTGTTTTGAGTGATCATCAGACTAACCACTCCACAATCGCAGTTTGATTTTCTCATGCAGCAGCTCGATAGTCGCGCATCCCGCATGACACCTAATCTGGCCCTTCTAACCCTGCACGCTGACTATATTGGTGGACACAACGCAAATTATCGGAAATGGTACTTCGCCGCCCAGCTCGACCTGGACGATGCTATCGGCCAGTCCCAGAACCCGGGCCTCAACAGGCTAAAATCGAAGCGCGGGAAAAACAAGGGATCTTCGAGCGAAAAGTCCTTGAACTCCGCATTGGAGCGGTGGAGACAGGCGATGAATAACATGAGCCAGTATGACCGTCTAAGGCAGATCGCTTTGTACTTGCTTTGCTGGGGCGAAGCAGCACAAGTGCGGTTTATCCCCGAGTGTCTATGCTTCATCTTCAAGTGTGCTGACGACTACTACCGATCCCCCGAATGCCAAAACCGCATTGATCCTGTGCCCGAGGGTTTGTATTTGCGTGCCGTCATCAAGCCCTTGTATCGCTTCATCCGGGATCAGGGTTACGAGGTGGTTGACGGGAAGTTCGTGAGAAGGGAGCGTGATCACGAAGATATCATCGGTTATGATGATGTCAATCAACTCTTTTGGTACCCTGAGGGTATTGCGCGTATTACACTCAAGAACAAGGTATGCTCCTACTTGCTGCTTTTACCCCTTTCTAACTTCGTCCAAAGACCCGACTAGTAGACCTCCCTCCAGCACAACGGTTTATGAGGTTTGCCGACATCGACTGGGACCGTGCGTTCTTCAAGACTTACTATGAAAAACGCTCGTTTGGTCACCTCCTAGTCAACTTCAACCGGATATGGGTCATTCATGTCGCCATGTTTTTCTTTTATACCGCGTATAATGCGCCTAGGATCTACCTTCCCGAAGGTGGATCTGCGGCTATGACCTGGAGTGCTACCGCCCTTGGAGGTGCCGTTGCCACCATTATCATGATTCTCGCTACCCTTGCCGAATTCTCTTACATTCCTACCACCTGGAATAACACTTCTCACCTCACTCGCAGACTCATCTTTCTACTCATCACTCTTGCCTTGACTTGCGGTCCCACCTTCTACATCGCCCTCGTCGTCCACAACGGAAATGGTGGGGGCTCGCTCGCTCTCATTTTGGGTATTGTCCAGTTCTTCATCTCGGTCGTCGCGACAGTGTTGTTCGCCGTTGTGCCCTCCGGACGTATGTTCGGTGACCGTGTGGCTGGAAAGTCGCGAAAGTACCTTGCAAGTCAAACCTTCACTGCCAGCTACCCCGCTCTGGATAAATCCAACCGCCTTGGTTCGATCGCACTCTGGCTCCTTGTCTTTGGCTGCAAATTCGTCGAGTCATATTTCTATCTTACTTTGTCCTTCAGTGGTCCAATCGCCGTCATGGTTGGCATGAAGATTCGAGGCTGTAGTGACAGGTTCTTTGGCAACGCCCTTTGCACCAACCAGGCAGCCTTCACTTTGGCGATCATGTTCGTCATGGACTTGATCCTTTATTTCTTGGACACTTTCCTTTGGTACATTATCTGGAACACTGTTTTCAGTATTGCGAGATCGTTTACCCTTGGACTTTCAATTTGGACACCTTGGAAGGACATCTATACCCGGTTGCCGAAGAGGATATACGCAAAGTTGTTGGCTACGCAGGATATGGAGGTTAAGTACAAGCCCAAGGTAAGCAATGTTTTCAGATTGCATCTAACCGTTTGTTTAATCGTTGTCCCTAGGTTTTGGTATCTCAAATCTGGAACGCCATCATTATCTCGATGTACCGCGAGCACCTGCTTTCGATCAACCACGTCCAGAACTTGCTCTATCACCAAGTGGATACAGGTGCGGGTGGTCGTCGCAGCTTACGAGCTCCAGCGTTCTTCATCTCTCAGGGTGACAAGTCTGTCAAGGCGGAATTCTTCCCTCGCGGAAGTGAGGCCGAACGCCGAATTTCGTTCTTCGCGCAGTCCTTGACTACCGCCGTTCCGGAACCTCTCCCTGTCCACGCTATGCCAACGTTCACGGTGTTGACCCCTCACTACAGTGAGAAGGTACGCTTGAGTTTCTTGCTTCCGTAATGAAGTTATCAGGCTTCCGGAAGGGGTTAATTTACTGACGCGATCTCATTTTTGCTTGGGCAAATTTTTTTAGACTCTGCTTTCGTTGCGGGAGATCATTCGCGAAGAAGACCAGAACACCCGTGTTACCCTTTTGGAATACCTCAAACAGTTGCACCCCATTGAATGGGAGAACTTCGTGAAGGATACCAAAATTCTTGCGGAAGAATCGGCAATGTTTAACGGCAACAACCCATTTGCGCATGACGAAAAGGGCGGATCGAAGGTGGATGACTTGCCATTCTACTTTATTGGGTTCAAGAGCGCTGCCCCAGAATTCACGCTCCGGACGAGAATTTGGGCTTCTCTTCGCGCACAGACGCTGTATCGTACTGTATCGGGCATGATGAACTACTCCAAGGCGATCAAGCTGCTCTACCGTGTAGAGAACCCGGAGGTTGTGCAGATGTTTGGTGGGAACACGGACAAGCTGGAGCAGGAGTTGGAGAGGATGGCGCGTCGCAAGTTCAAGTTCTTGGTCTCGATGCAGCGGTACTCGAAATTCAACAAGGAAGAGCATGAGAATGCCGAGTTCCTCCTGCGCGCGTACCCGGATTTACAGATTGCGTATCTGGAGGAGGAGCCGCCGCGGAAGGAGGGTGGGGATCCGAGGATCTTCTCTGCGCTCATTGACGGCCACAGCGAGTTTGTTCCCGAAACTGGACGTAGACGGCCCAAATTCCGTATTGAGTTGCCTGGAAACCCGATTCTTGGTGACGGAAAATCGGATAATCAGAATCATGCCATTATCTTCTACCGGGGAGAGTACTTACAGCTCATTGACGCGAACCAGGACAATTACCTCGAGGAGTGTTTGAAGATCAGGAACGTGCTCGGAGAGTTTGAGGAGTATAATACCTCTAGCCAGAGCCCGTACGCGCAATGGGGTCACAAAGATTTCAAGAAATCTCCCGTCGCTATCGTTGGTGCGCGCGAGTACATTTTTTCGGAGAACATCGGTATTCTGGGAGACTTGGCTGCTGGAAAGGAACAGACGTTTGGCACGCTTGCTGCACGATCTATGGCCTGGATCGGCGGAAAGCTGCATTACGGTCACCCGGATTTCTTGAACGGAGTATACATGACTACGCGTGGCGGTGTGTCCAAAGCGCAAAAAGGCTTGCATTTGAACGAGGATATCTATGCGGGTATGAATGCATTTGGACGGGGTGGTAGGATCAAGCATACGGAGTATTATCAGTGTGGAAAGGGCCGTGACCTTGGCTTTGGGACAATTTTGAACTTCACGACGAAGATTGGGACGGGCATGGGTGAACAGATGTTGAGTCGGGAGTACTATTACATGGGAACGCAGTTGCCGATTGACCGGTTCTTGACGTTCTACTATGGTCATCCTGGGTTCCATATCCATAATATGCTGGTTATATTGTCGGTGCAGACGTTCGTTGTTACCAGTGAGTTCTTGTTTTCTTTTCGGTTCGCATTTCCCTTGCGTTAACAACTCTTCCTTCGTCTCTAGTGGTGTTCTTGGGTACTCTGAACTCCAACCTCAAGATTTGTCGATATACCCCATCTGGTCAGATGATTGGTGGACAGCAGGGATGCTATAACCTCGTTCCTGTTTTCGACTGGATCAACCGCTGCATCACCGGTATCTTGTTGGTATTCATGATATCGTTCCTGCCTTTGTTCTTACAAGGTGTGTCCTCCGCTTTCATAACCCTGACCATTCGTTGACACGCGACATGCAGAACTCGTCGAACGTGGCACATGGAAAGCTGTCTTCCGTCTCGCCAAACAATTCGGTTCCCTCTCCCCCGTGTTCGAAGTTTTCTCCACACAGATCTACACTCACTCGATCCTGAGCAACTTGACATTTGGTGGCGCCCGATACATTGCTACGGGACGCGGCTTCGCGACTACGAGGATCTACTTTAGTATCCTGTTCTCGCGATTCGCCGGGCCGAGCATCTACCTTGGAATGAGGACGTTGATCATGTTGCTTTATGTGACATTGTCGCTCTGGACGCCTTTCCTCATCTACTTCTGGATATCAATTGTGTCGTTGTGCGTGGCGCCGTTCTTGTTCAATCCGCATCAGTTCGTGTTCTCGGACTTCATTATTGACTATCGGTGAGTTGTGGCATCGGTATGTTTTGTCGTGGGAGTTGCTAATGAATTTGACACATACAGAGAGTTCTTGCGATGGATGTGTCGTGGCAACTCGCGGTCACACTCCAACTCTTGGATCGGTTACTGTCGCCTATCGCGCACAATGATTACCGGGTACAAGAAGAAGAAACTCGGACATCCTTCAGAGAAGCTTTCAGGTGACGTTCCTCGGGCTGGATGGCGCGCAGTCATCTGGTCAGAAATCATTTTCCCCATTTGCATGGCGATCCTCTTCGTCATTGCATACATGTTCGTCAAGTCCTTCCCCAATCCTAATGGCCAGTTCCCCCCGAGTCCGCTCATCCGCATCGCTGTCATCTCTATTGGACCGCTTGTCTGGAATGCTGCTGTGCTGCTCGTGTTGTTCATTTTCTCAATTTTCCTTGGACCGATGCTGGATCCTGTGTTCCCCAAGTTTGGATCGGTCATTGCATTTATTGCACATGCTCTTGGGACGGTCGGGATGATCGGGTTCTTTGAGTTCTTGGTGAGTGTATTTTTGGCGTGGCGACTTTTTTTTTGTGGCTGACTGGTGTGGTGCTGCGATAATTAAAGTGGTTCTTGGAGTCATGGGACGCTTCGCATGCGGTACTCGGTCTCATCGCGGTTATTTTCATCCAGAGGGCCATTCACAAGATCCTGATTTCCGTCTTTCTTTCCCGCGAATTCAAACATGACGAGACGAATCGCGCATGGTGGACTGGTCGGTGGTATGGCCGTGGACTGGGTGCACATGTAATGTCGCAACCTGCGAGAGAATTTGTTGTCAAAATCATTGAATTGTCGCTGTGGAGCTCGGACTTGATTCTCGGGCACATGCTACTGTTTATGCTCACTCCACCGACTTTGATACCGTACTTTGATCGGTTCCATGCAACGATTTTGTGTATGTCTTGTCTATTTATTTTCTGGAAAGTTCGGTTGCTTACTGATGATTTTGATCTCAGTCTGGCTGCGCCCTTCAAAACAGATTCGTGCGCCCGTTTATACCAACAAGCAGAGGAGGCAGCGTCGTTGGATTGTCATCAAATACGGCATCGTGTATGTACTTGTCATCGGTATATTCGTTACCCTTATTACTCTCCGTAAGTCTCCATTTTTGTTCTTATGGATCAGGGTTCCTCACTACAGTTGTCCGTAGCTGCTTCTCGGCCCACCAGCATGAAAATCAACTGCTCCCTCTGCCAACAGCTTTGAAGTGATGTTATGACACCCTAGACTGTTTTCCATTACCATCGTTTCACGTTTATATAATCCCCCTAACACCCATTCGGGTTGGATCATCCGTCTATTCATGGACTTCCTCTCCCCCCTTCCCGTCTACCCGTTCTTTTGATGGTCATGCCGTGGACAAGACCCATAATTTTCTGTTCATGCACGGACATCTAGTGTATGCCTACTACCATATAAGACAATGAGCACGATCTTGATATTTACGAATTTTATTCAATGAACGACTTCGTTTCCACGATTCCTCGCATAACATCGAAGTGGTGTGTCTGGGGGGTCGGCTGTGGATTATTCAATGGTCCTCGTGATTCCTTGGTTCTTGTTCTCGTGGTTGTTGGGGTTTTAAGGTATCTGCAAATGTAGCTAGCTCCCTTCTCACACCTCCGTATCATACTTGATCTGTATCCAAGGACTTAGCAAGCGCAGCTACCGGCCAAATCTGTGGAGCACAGTGGAGAACTCATGAGTCATGAGCTCTGTTTTGGCCACTTTATCGTGACCAGGTCCTTGTGGGCGAGTCTGGAGCATGTGGAAGTGAGTGTTGTCCATGGCGCTTTATGTGAATAAGTGTTGACTTTTGGGATCGAAGGACTGGACACGATCAGCACTACCCCCAGATTAGCACCAAGAATGAATTGGTCTGCACGTGGCAGATATTTTCGTCATGGGAATTTTGAGGAGATGTTGGTCGGCAGCGGCATAGGGTTCTGTGGAAGAACATAACCTTACCTCGGTTGTTTCTTAAAATATCATGCCGGAATTTCAGATAAATTCTGGCTTGGGGCAAGAAGGAATGGCGACTGCGCTGCGGCCTTCTCTGACTTGACTTTCGACTGACTGAATCTAACATCCAACATGAAGTCTTTCTTCTTGGTGAACTTGGCGTTGCTTGCAACTGTTTCTGCCCGGACTTTCACGGTATGTCTCCTTCGTTTAGCATGTTGTGGTCCTCAAATGGCTGAGGTCTTATTTCTATCTCATTATATCAGGTCACTAATAATTGCCCGTTTACCATCTGGTGAGACTCGAGTCATGACCTGCATTGTTCATCGTGGGTTGAATGGTTCCTTTACAATTAATCAGGCCTGCCGTACGTTTTTGACATAGATTTGTGAAGCACTTCCCTCAACGTTATATTTAGATGTTCACAGACTTGAACGTTGCGTCTAACGTGCCGAACTTCCAGACAGGGTGAGCTATAATCCTTGAAAGCAAGAATTTCGCTGATTCCGGCCCAGGTGGGAGGCAGCGGCAGGCACCAGTGTTAGTTTCTCTGTGCCGGATAATTGGAAGGCTGGTAGAATCTGGGTAAGCCGCGGGTGTCTTTCGCGACGTTCTTGAGAGTGTTTACCTATACATAGGGACGTCGCAACTGCGACTTTTCTTCGAACCCCGGGCCAAACTCTTGCCTTGATGGAGGATGCAATGGTGGCTTGCTGTGTGATCCTCATACCGGAACCGTAGGTCCTTCAAACTAAGTCAAAAGAGACCGAAGCTGACCTCGCCTTTGCTGATTCCAGGGCGTCCCTCCTGCCTCAGTGGCTGAATGGACCTTGCAAGGAGACGGAAATCGTGACTTCTATGATGGTATGATTTTTCTTCGCCGAGAAGAGACGCCAGCTGACACTATCGGTTACCTCTCTCAGTTTCGTTGGTAGATGGTTATAACCTCCCCATGAGGATCACCAACAACAAAGGGTGTCCTGTCGCAGACTGTCCCGTCGATCTGGGTCCAAATTGTTAGCCAAGGTTTCTATCAAGTCTAGTAGCCAGACATTGAATGATTTTTTTTTAGGTCCGGCGGAGCTCAAAGGACCTTTTGACAGTAGCGGCTTCCCAGTCGGTTGTAAGAGCGCGTGTGTAGCCAATCTGGATGGTAACCCAAGTAGGTCAAGATAAATTGCTCATAGTCTTAAAAATACTCATTGTGATTGATCCTAGGCAATTCACCCAATTGTTGTTCGGGGTCCTTCAATACTCCCCAGACGTGCCCTAGTTCTGGTAGGTTGACTTATTATCATTAAAACGTTTACGTGGACCTACATCATTGAACCCTTTCGTAGGTGTTGCCTTTTATGACTATTTCAAAGGCAACTGTCCAAATGCCTATGCCTACGCCTTTGACGAGTCAAGTGGCACGGCACTCTGGACCTGCGATTCTGGCCTCGCAGCTGATTATACCCTTACTTTCTGTCCCTGAGACGCTGTTCTTTGAAGATATTCTTGACGTGGATATTAAAATTTATGCTACATTGCTACGAAACTTATTTTTGGACATCCATGATACCCTCCTGAGGATCAAAAGCTACAAGTCCCTGGCGAAAGCAGCATTTGTAGAGCTTGATGTGCCAAGTGTCTCCGAAATTTGCCTGACCGACAGATCTTGATGGGGTGAAGCTGCCGATGGGACTGGAGTGTTCTGGAGGTCATCAGATTAATGATCAAGAATTGTGAGGTTCACATGCACATCATCGGTTCCTTCGGCCATCACCGTAATGCACGGCATCATTACTAGTCCCTCTGCTGTAAATACCTACTTTTAGTGACACCTTCCCCATGAAAGACCTGTGCGAGTTTTGGGCGCTATGTTATATCAGCAAAAAACATACCATTGTGTCAATTTTAGCATCAAACTAATCCCACTGGAGATTCTAGGGCTGATACAACGCCCTTGGCTATGTATGGCGGGTATTGGGAAGTTGATGCCGCAGTTCCTTGGTTGTACATATCCAACCCAACCAACTGCCGCCACAGGACATCAATCTATTGATATCACCCTTTCTTGTGTGCCGTTACTATGTGGCCTTTTAGCGTGGAATTACCTGAGGTCGCTTTCGACGACGTCCAGGAAAAGTATGACTATATCATCGTAGGTAAGGTATTGTTGCAGGTACTGGTTTATACCTTCAAGTCACGATTGTAACAGGTGGTGGAACTGCCGGCTGTGTGCTCGCAAATCGTTTGAGCGCGTCGCCGAATAAAACAGTCCTCCTCGTTGAGCGCGGTCCCTCAGGGGATACTTGGGCTTCACGTGTACCCCTGTTTTCATCCGATTGGGCTTCGGACGGGTCGAACAGCCAGAAACGTGTTTCTGAGTACCAGAGAGAACTGGGGAGAGATTATTTGTTGGTCAATGGATCTGCACTGGGAGGAAGTACCCGCATCAACGCGATGCTGTACACCAGAGGCTTGCACAGGGAGTACGACAGGTGGGCCGAGAGTGGCCTTGAGGGTTGGGCATGGAAGGATGTGGAGTTATTTTTCAAAAGATCAGAGAAGACGCTGGAAAACAACCTCGAACCAGCTTACCACGGAGAGAAAGGTGACTTTGTTTTCTTTAAAATATTGACTTCCGCTGACAGTGTCGGCTCCAGGCGAGTGGATGACGAGAAGCAGTTCCCTATTCTTCTCCGGCTACCAAGAGTGAGTCTTGATTTTCAAGACGATGCCATACTCAGTGCTATCAATCAGGATCGCTGAGTGCTGCAAGAAAATCGGACTCCCTTTCATCAATGATATTAACTCACCCAAGAGTTCGCCTTTCGGCTGTGCCCAACTGCATTTCACTCGAGACGAAAATCAATACCGGCACTCAACGAATCGCGCCTTCCTTCCAGCGGATCTTGTCAGTCAACGCAAGAACCTGCATATCCTGACCAACACGGTCGTGGAGAAGCTCCTGATTCAGGAAGGGAGGACTAGACCATGCGCCAGTGGTATACAGATAGCTTCCCGATTAGGCGCTCGGAAGAAAACCGTGTCGTCTGGAGACGAAATCATTTTATGTGCGGGACCTTTTGGCTCACCCCAGCTCTTGATGCTGAGTGGAATAGGTCCTGCAAAGCACCTCGGAGAGCACAGGATCCGAGTTCACAAAGATCTTCCAGCTGTCGGGGAGAACCTGGTATTTTTTATTGCTCTTTTTTCGATGCTCCCCTTAACCTTACAGCATTGCAGCAAGACCATTTTGGCGTCTTTGTGGAATATAAAATTCCAATGGGTGAATCCCTTTTGTCGATTGAAAAGCAGCCCTGGGTATTCTTTATTGAGCTTTTCAAGTGGTTTATATGGGGAACGGGAATGCTCCTCGCGCCTGTTCTTCAGCTCGCGATCTTTGTTTTTAGCTCGCAACTAGACGACAAGGGATATCCCATTCCGAATAAAGAGTTGAACCACAAAGACGTCCCAGACATCGAGATTATGCCCGTGAGTCAAGGGCCCTCATCTGGTACCTCATTTCTCACGTTGTTTAACAATAGATGGCATACAGCTCCTCCGACCAACCTTTTGATAAATCCCGTGGTATCTTCAGCTTCCTTTGTGTCCTTCTGCACCCCAAAAGTAGAGGGAATGTACGCCTCTCCTCCAGCGATCCCCAAGCCCCACTCAAGATTGACCCTCGATACCTCGCGAACCAACAAGATCTGATTCCACTTCGCGCCTCAGTGAAGCTCGCGTTGCGCCTTGGGGAGAATATGCGTGCGCGTGGGTACCCAATTGAAGACTGGAAGGTGCAGATGCCCAGAGGCGAAGATCCTGATTCCCTAGATCAATTCATCCGAGGGCATAACAGGACTACCTATCATTACAGCTCTACTTGCCGGATGGGATCAAGGGAGGATGCGCCGGATGGTGGTGCCGTCGTAGACACGCAGCTGAAGGTGTTTGGGATAAATGGATTAAGGGTGGCAGACTCCAGTGTCTTTCCAGAGATCCTCGGAACGCACCTGCAAGCGCCAACAGTGATGGTCGCTGAGAAGTGTGCTGACGCGATTCTGAATCCCAAGCAGAGTTGACATCCTTGATGGGCACCTTTTTTGTATCTGTATCAACTAGACTCCTCTATGTATCACACCCCTCTATGTCCCTGGGGATTGGGAAATAGTCCCCGTGTATCTAGGACCATAAAAAAGCAGGACCAATAACAAGTCTCGTCCGATAAGATGTGTGCATGAAATAGGCCACTGACAAGGAGTTAAGAGATACCTAATATTACGCGTCGTAAGCGACGCCCTTCACGGTCCCTTGAACAGCCCGGGTCGATGGTTCTGAATGCATTGTATACTGTCGTTGCAGCTCGCCGACACTTCGGTTGATGGTAATTTGTCTATCCTGAAACGTCTACACCGCTTCTTTCACGCGTATTGTCCAATTCGTATCCTCGGAGTGCGATCACCAGCTCCGTAGAGGACTGAGTGTAGGAAGGATCACTATCCTCCTTCCGACATCTCCCACGTTATCGTACTTTTGCGACAGGAGATAATCCCATTCATGAGCGCCAATTCTTGAAGGTTCTTGAACTTGGTTGGTGGATGGTCGAGTGAGTCCCAATGTAAAAAAAAGAGCGAATGACGCGACTGTGGCGCTCACACTCAGATACACAATTCCCGCCAGCGGGGCACCCAGCGGCCTCCAGCACCAAGTGCTTTTGTGGTCAATCTATGTATGAGTTTTGAACAATTGCTGAAGAGTTAGCAACAGTGTTCTGATAGATGTTGCAGGGTAAGGGGGCAGGCATTGGACAGAGGGTGAGATGGAATGAATGCGCCGGGAAATAGGGTCATATGTGAAAGGGAAGAGGTGAAGAGTAGTATGGTCGATAAGAAGACGACGACAAAATCGACCTCCTATTCCGCACATGGATTTCACCAAGCCCATTTCTTGACCTTCCCTCCTTCACCCCTTCGTCAAACTCTTGTAGAGCGAGTAAGCTTGCTAGGGCGCGAGGGCCCGGTGATGTCGGTGACCTCAGGAGTACACCGAATAATGGCGGAGACGACGACATGATCACGGTAACAGCTCAAGAAATTAATCTACACCGAAGTACATAAATATGCCGATTTTCCCAATTTCCCACACAGCCATGTGGTGTGCCTCCACACTAACGGATACCTTACTGGTCCCCTCATCCCAAAATTTATGATTCTTCTGTCACTTTCCGCAGTCCTCCTAATTTTGTTACCCATGCTCATGCTAACATTTGGGGGTGTAGGACTTTGCCCTCCGAACAAGAGACTCAGGCCATAGGTCCAAAAGAGCGTGGGATCATCAATGAATCGACTTTCTTTGAGGTTGATGACTGGGAAAAGCCTTGTCTTAGTCGGGCTCTTCTCATGCTGTTCTGTTCCAATTCTTTGCACAGAATCCAGATGAGTTACAAACACCAGCATATTCGTTGCCAGTTCCGAAGGTCGTCGTAAATAAGCAGACGGAGTCATTGTCCTGACCCCATCATCTTCATGCATGATGCACTAGAGTATCGAGAGTATGCCAGCTTTCCAGACTTTCATTGATAATACCCATTCATCTCCACAAAATAGCTCGCAACGGAGCCATGATGTTCCCCCCTTGACCGTTTATTTCTCGTCCCTGCAATCGCGAAGTCATATTAGGCAACAAAAAAATACTCGTAACACCAACAAGATCGGTCATTGGAGCTAGCTACCTAGCTTTAATTACAGGGCTTCGTTCCTCTCCATTTTATGTTGCATCGAGCCTCGCGAAGATCTCTTACTGGTTCCTTCGCCCAACTCGTGCGATTCCTCAATCACCTCCACAGTTCTCCCAATCCTAATGCCTGTGTTCGCACCAACATTTGAAGACGCGGGATTTTGCTCTCCAAACCCTGGGTTCCGACCAAATTGTATTGTCGAAATCATGGATCTCGAGTTTAGCCCAAGATCGTACGTGAACCGACTGTCGGTAGTTAATAATTCTTTCCGAGGTTGACGGTCGGAAGAGTGTTCTCCTCGGTTCCAATGCTGCTTTCTTGTCCAGACAGTCGCAAACACGACTCCAATGATCGCGACGTACTATGGATTCCAGTGAGTAGTTCCAAATTTATTATGAAAGGATCCACTCACATTGTTTGCAAGAAGAACATAGGACCCATTTACGTATGAGGGATCGGAAGCCATCAAAACGATGGAAGCAATATTCATGACAATTCTAAGGAACGTGAGTGGTGTCTCCCTCAATGAAGGAAGAGTATACCCACGGAAAAACGAAATTTCCAAGGGCAATAAGGAAGAGAGAACGAAGGTATGACAAGAGAGATCCTTTGTCAGGTCAGAAACAGCTAAATATCTCCTTGAAATGAAAGGGCGTACTGCTTTTAATCACAAACACCCCTGATTTCCTCGAACTACGGAACTCCCAGATCTTATACAAGAAGAAGGATGATGCATACCTATTCGTGTCAGAGTAAGTTAGTAACCTAGCCCGCCGAGGAAGTGGGAGAACCGTACGCATTATCCATCATTTGCATCGTCCACTCCGACAAGATGAACGGGTTCTTCGGCCATATGGATTCAGCGGCTGCAAAGACACTGGAAGAAGCACGAGTCTTTCGGACGAATATGGACAGATACGTGACAACTACGGTAAACCGAGCACATTTTATCGCTAGAGGAAAGGCGAAAATCGCTATTAGTGTCCGCTTTGGTGTAATGGATATCGGATAAAACGCGAGAATGCGCAGGAGTAGGATGGAATCGATGAATACAGGAGAGACAAGTGCAAAGGCAACGACACTTGTGAGAAGAGCAATGGATACAGGTTGGAGAGGAAATATCATCTGTCTAGTCTGCAGTGCTGCATTAAGAGTAGCCTCGATGATACCACTACAGCACGCAAAGATATTCAGGACGAAGATTGGGTTACGACGGGACTGAGGTGGCGTGAAGACGAAGAGTGTGATAATGAGTGGGACGAGGACGGCCCCCAGGGGTGTGACTACCAGTATGGAGTATAATGAGAGCTTGATGGCTTCGATGCCGTTGAACCCTGGCGGAGGGGGAGGTGGGAGTTGAACACTGGTGTCCGACATGACACCCAAAGTTATTGGGGATCCTGATCCAAGTGTCTGAAGGCGTTTGTAGCGTGTGTTCTCGAGGGCGGGTGTATCCGTAAGCTCTTGTACTATCTACGGGGGCGTGTGTATATAGCAAGCTTCGGTACTATCGAGGCCTCTGTCGCTGCATTCTTCTCTCCGAGTCCCCCAGGTTTATCCCCGCTTAATCAAAAGGACTATTTTTGCAACCTGCTTGGTTTACTCATTCGGTCAGCGCGGTAACACCTCTTCGTTTCCAGCTTTAGACCACGAGATGAACATGCGCCAACCTCTGATGAACACAGAGTTTTTCTGGCAGATTGTTTGTGCGAGATAGACATCTGGTTTCAAGGACATGACATTTCCATCCCGCATATCCCATACTCTGTTTCCTAAGTTTTTTTTAGCACCCGCTTGTTTGACCTGAGTCTGAGATGTGAAAACCAGGATAGACTATATACTCCATGATGGAAATCTTTGTTAACCTCCTAGAACCTTTATGGTGCGATTTACCTTCTGTCTTTGGCCATTGGTTGTAGCTATTATTGGCTGGTTGATGCAGTCGCATGTATCAGGCATCTTCCGTCGTAATTTTGATAGGCTCCATCAGCTGATTGTCTCGTATGGTGAGCCAGATACTTCTAATTTCAGGCCAACACACCTGCGTTGTGATCGCACCTACGCGCTCAGATTTCCGCGAGATATTCTTAACACTGCCGCACCCCGGCCGTGCACGAGGTTTATGAAAGTAGCTTGGAACCAATCTGTGGCTGGGCGGGACAGCCTATGCTCGAATGCGAGTGCTTGTCTGAAGTCTGCTGAACCAATAATATGCTCAGTTGGCAATGCTACTTTGTGTGTCAGTGGTTACTCTCACCATTGAAAGGTTAGTGTTTGAAACAACCAGTCGGGACGGTTGTATCATTTACACTGAATGGAGGTGCTGATGTCGAAGAGTAGTTCCCTTTTGGTAAAAAATGAAGGGTGGTTTCTATGATGGTGTGACACAAAACCTCTTAGGATATCTCATCCTCGGCTGCGAAGCTCTCAAAATAGGTATGGCAGAATATCATTCCACACAGCCTTCTGTGCACACAAGTAGCAAGGCGAGCGTATCAAAATTCTGTCAGAGTTATGGATGATAGATTACATTGAAACGATAGTTCAGGCGTGGACGAGGAGTAGGGGTAACAACAGGGGCCCATTGACTCCAATGCGATCAATCATTCTCAAACGAAAACAGCGTATCTAGGCACCACGCGGTAAGGTTGTGCACCCTAGGTCAGCGTGAGTATAACAACGTAAGGCGCGGCTGCGCGGATGTGATAACACACATAGCTCTAGCAAGGTGTGACCTTAAAAAAAAGAGAGACTGAAAATACTGAACCTGGGCCTTGAGTCCATAAAATTCCTCAACAATGGGGGAAAATAAGGACTCGGAGGAACCAGATAGCGAGGCTTAGCGCTCACTTGGTCACTGCTTGCGGTTTGCATGAACCATTGGATAGTGGAGCGCGATGTGCCCGTCGAGTCAGTGCTCGGAAATAGAGTGCAACATAACTAGTATGGCATGGGGCGTTGGAGATGCCTGCCGAGTGGGAGAAGGGTATTGCTGGCGATTACAAATTCGGCAGCCATCTGGTCTCCTCATAGCCTTGGCGCTCAAGGCATCTGTTGCTTTTCCTCTATGGGCGTAACACCGCACACTTAGACATCAGCCGCTCCTTGTTGAACACTCTTCCTATCCTCACCCATGGAGCGTAGGATAGACCCAGGCTCTATATCGCATCTGCGACTATCGAACGCCCTGTTTCCAGAAACGACTACACAGTGTCTATTCACTGCCATGCGTATCTGTGATGGCAAAAGCGGCCCTTGGAAAAAATCTCGGTAACATTGAACTCCAACGTTCAGCTTCCTGATATAAAGGTGGCCTTGAGGTACTTATAGGCTGCGGTCTATGTGGCAGTGTATTCAAACACATAGAACTATTTGGAGAATTGTATTTTCGTATTCTTGCAGAGTCAACATATTTCAGGAATAAAAGGCACAATCGCTCCTAGGACCCTTGTGTTTCCCTCCCATATGAATCAGGGCAAGATGGAGCTCTCGTTGATAATTGCTACTCTAGGGTCCCCTTCAGGTGCGCGCACGCTTACGGTGAGCAAGGTCCACCTTTCAACGACCACGGCTAATTACCTGCTTCTAGGTCAGCAATACATGTCCATCCACAATTTGGTCGTATTAAGTTATACGCTTAAGTCTTTGTCGAGCTGATATCTGGTCTCCAGGCCAGCGGTACGTCATTACTAATCATAGATGTATGCGTTGCGAGGAAAAGTGCAGATATTCACCGACCTGAGTATGGGCCAAAACATTCCCCATCAAGCTGCTGGGTATGTCTGACATTCTCTGTGGTAAGGTGAAGCTCATTCATGCCGTACCCAGTTGGGAAGCTCTCCCAGCTACGTCAGTGAGTTTCACTGCTCCTGGAAAGCAGGAAGGATCTGGGTATGCACAATCCTTGGCGAAATTTATTGACTTCTGAATCAACTTCCTGGGATTTAGGGTCACCGAAACTGTGATTTCAGTACGAATCCGGGTCCAGGTTCATGCCTTGACGGAGGATGTAACGGAAGACTTGTCTGCGACCCTCATGTAGGAAACGTAGAGTATCCAGCGGATTTGCAAAAGCTGCCGTGACTTGAACCAATGCAGTAGGGTGTTCCCCCGGCCACTGTTGCCGAATAGACCCTTGAAGGCGACGGAAATAGAGATTGCTACGACAGTTGGTCCTCGAAGGCTGAAAGCGACTGCTTATGAGTACACTTTCGCTCGTTGACGGTTACCTTCTTCCGATGATCATCAACAACAAGGGATTTCCCGTGGCGGATTACCCCATCGATCTCGGACAGAACTGAGAGCTCTACCACTGGGGACCAACATCTCAGCCGACGATTTGCTTTCGGCCCCAACTCATTAAAAGGTCCTTCCGACCCCCCAAGATTCTTCATCGGGTACCAGGGTGCTTGTTCTGCCAACTTCGATGATAATCAGGGTATGTCTTAGCGATGGTATGGATTGTTTATGACTGATGCACATGCTCTCTCATACCAGCTGACTCGCCCAATTGTTGTTCTGGGAGTCATATAGCTCAAGCAACTTGTCCACCCTCTGGTACCCTCGACCCACCGGGATGCAGGTGAGGAATGCTCAAGGTCCTTTTAGGTGTTGCCTTCTATGATTACTTCAAGGCCAACTGTCCGAACTCCTACGTCTATGCTTTCGATGAATGGAGTGGCACGGCGCTCTGTACTTGCGATTCCAGTCTCAAGGCCGATTATACCTCAACCTTTTGTCCTTGAATGCTGCGCATTGTCGGCAAATGGTATGGAGCTGAAGTTAAATAGACGTGAACAGAATTGCTTCCCGATTGCTGTCATACTGTACGTTCCCCGCAATGACGCATACCTGGGATGCCCCCGCAGCTCACCCCACACAGGCAACCCCTGATTCAGTACGAGATGATCGGCGACACAACCGGGCAATGCATTTTCAGGGTCGATTCCATCTCGAGGGCCCCACTTTCACGTGTTTCTCCACAGAGCTCTCCAAGCAATTCGCCTAGAAGAAGGTTTTGGAGGAATACCCCGGAATACCTTTTTTGTCGCTCGAGGCAAAGTGAGCTAGTCCTAATTTGGTTCCGTTAGCCGTGTCGGCCCGGATCTCGTCCCGCTCACAGGTATCTCCTCAAGTTCATGTCGTGTGCTCGAATTGGCGAAATGTCCACGAGTTTGAATTCTGCTGCCAAGTAACAACAGCGTTAGGATAGATAGGAGTCTGCGCTCTGTTCTAATCTCCTTTTTCGGCACCAAAACTTCGCAGTAATAGTGAAGGGGGAATCAAATCCGGTCCTACCAGACACTCATCGGGGCAATGGCTGTCATAATGGAAACTTCTGAATTCTCCCAGCAGATAGCAATTTTCCTCTATCATGATTTATTCCCGGTGAAGACGTACCATATATTCCAGTGTACACGAGCTCCGGCCAGTGGGGTTTGTCTCCAAACTGTCCGCATGGATTTTCCTTAGCTGCGCTTACCGCAAGATTGGAATGCCCGTCTGATATGCTCTAGGAGCCTGTAGAACTGACATCACCAAATCGAAAGTGTCTACACTGGGACCTCTACACACAACAACAAGCTCTTATTTATCAACTGCGGTAGAGATATAAAAGCCAACTCGAATGTCCTGAAATTCCCTACAGGCATTGGATCTAACTGCCGTTCACACTCTCAACCATGAAACTTTTACTACTCTTTGCGCTGCCCGGAGTTCTTGGTCGCCAATTTACGGTAGGCGCCTAGCATCACCCTCCAGGCTGTTCGTTTTATAATGGTGCGATGTTAGGTTCGCAACAACTGCCAATATACAGTCTGGTACGTCTATGCCTGACCTGCTATTGTGCTCATTTAGTGATGTGATATCTCGAAGGCCTGCAATTTTTACCGATTTGAATGTTGCGCAGAACGTCCCCAGTCATCCGTCTGGGTAAGTTCTCACTAGTGGTCTGGTAGCAAGAAATAACCCATAGGGACCAGCTGGGAAGCGAAGCCGGGAACTTCTGTCACTTTTACTGTTCCAGACAACTGGAAGGCTGGAAGAATCTGGGTGGGTATTCGTTCTTTGCGTTGATCCTGCGAAGCTTAACGTCGGTACCTAGGGTCGTACTGGCTGCGATTTTTCAAAGGACGCGGGTCCCAATTCCTGTATCACCGGAGGGTGCAATGGCGGTATGAATTGTGATCCTCGAACAGGCACCGTTAGTCCCCGAAGTAACCAGTCAGTTCTGTGTTCTCAATGAATTTTGTCTAGGGGGTCCCACCCGCAACTTTAGCCGAATGGACGCTTGAAGCAGACCAAAATCGGGACTTCTATGACGGTAAGCTGATGAGTAAATCACTGCGAGTAACGAATATCCTGGCTGAGGCGAGGTAATCAGTGTCGCTTGTGGATGGATTCAATCTCCCTATGCGCATCACCAATAACAAGGGGTGTCCTGTGGCCGACTGCCCTACAGATTTAAACCCGAACTGTGAGAAAACATGTGCTTGCTCAAGCTCATCGTCAACAACTGATAAAACATCATATCTTTCCAGGTCCTGCCCCGCTCCAAGGACCACGCGATCCATCGGGCAAAAATATGGGCTGCAAGAGCGCGTGCTTCGCGAATCTCGATGGGAATCAAGGTATATTCAATATCCACTTTAAAAACCTGTTCCCGTGCCCCTTTCGTCGGTTAACCATGCGTCTTCTTGCCAGGTAATTCCCCGAATTGTTGCTCTGGAGACCACAGCACGCCCCAAACCTGTCCTAGTTCCGGTAAGCCATATCTTGAGAGGTTCAACCAAGTGGAAGGAGGTGGGCTTACCGAGATACAGGCGTTCAATATTACAGCTATTTTAAGAATAATTGCCGTAACGCCTATGCATATGCATATGACGAAGCAAGTGGAACAGCCCTCTGGACGTGCAACTCCGACTTGAAGGTGGATTATACGCTTACTTTTTGCCCTTGAAATTCCCAAGCTATGACGGCGGTTGAATTGAATTTCCTAGCAGAGGAGTTGTGAATCGTATACAAGCTATTTGTAGTGGAGATTTGTAAGATAGTTCCGAGCTTCTTGAATTTGAATTCGGTTCCTGACTGCATTGTGATATGCACGTGACCTTGAGTTAAGTTTGCTGCTCTGCGGCTCTTTCTGACGATACAATACTCCAGTCCTCTGCAGGAATGCTATGCTATCATTCCTCAGGATTATATACTCGCGCATCAGGAAATCCGTGCGCTGTAAACGGTGTCTTGGCTGTTGTTGTTGCACGGTGGCTTAGCTATTGTGTTGAATGCTTGCCGATGGCCCCACATGGGCGTGCCGTTTATCGTATGGAGCATGAACAGAAGCAAAGTAACCTCCGTCAAAAGTTCATGTGCTCTAGGCCGTCCCGTGAATATAACTGAACTCCGAACCAGCATCCTAGCGAACACCTGCGAAGGCATGTGACTGTCCAACATCCCCTTAGGTTAAGCGGCACCACCTTTCGGTTGCTGGCTCTCCCTTAAGTCAAAAAAGTTGCCATCAAAACTTATCATGCGTCGCAGCAGTTTCCTATGGCGCTTGACGCCTTCTGTCGGCCTTCAGGCAATTCAATCAACTTCCTATGCCAGGGTTTGAAGCGCGTTCACGGCTATGTTGTAGCACATGGTGATTTGTCTTGTGACGGACGGAGAATCATGCATTTGCTGTCTAGCTGGTCATTCTTCTGTTATAAAGGGTGCGTCTTCGGTACTCTGGACGCCAGTGGGCTCACCCTCTGCCTGGTTCTCAACTTGCAACGATGAAGCTTAATCTTGCTGCCTCTTTGGCTCTCGTTTCAGGCGCTGCGGCGCGTACATTTACGGTTTACAACGCTTGCCCGTTCACTATCTGGTGAGTCTCTGTTCTACTGAGCTTGTCTCATCGGTACTGACCCCCATTTTTAGGCCTGCCGTGAGTGCTTGAACGCCTGCCATTGATTCTTCACTCATACATTTGTACTTGAGACAGATTTTCACGGATCTTAACGTTGGATCCGCCGTCCCTGATCATAGTACTGGGTGGGAGGCTCCAGCCTGGTCAGTCACCACTTTCACTGTCCCTGATAACTGGCGCGCCGGTCGTATCTGGGGTCGCCGCGACTGCGACTTTTCTTCAAATCCCGGCCCTAACTCCTGTCTTACGGGCGGCTGCAACGGCGGGCTTCAGTGCGATCCTCATACTGGCACTGGAGTCCCTCCAGCAACCGTCGCCGAGTGGACCCTCGGGGCTGATGACGGTAACGATTGGTACGATGGTGAGTCGTGTTGTGATTCGGCCTTAAGCATGTTTCTAACTGTCAGCTCCATATAGTGTCGCTCGTCGATGGCTACGACCTTCCTATGAGGATTTCCAACAACCAAGGCTGCCCAGTCGCTGAGTGCGCAACCGATTTGGGCCCTGACTGCCCTGCCCCTCTCAAAGGTCCTTTCGACTCTACTGGCTTCCCTGTCGGCTGCAAGTCCGCCTGCATCGCTAACCTCGATGGAAACCAAGGTACGGCGTTAGTGTTTCCCCTTCAGCTCTGCTGCTCATGCATTTCCGTCTTTTCCTAGCTAACTCCCCCAACTGCTGCTCTGGCCAGTACAGCACACCTCAGACCTGCCCGTCCTCTGGTGTTGCCTACTACGACTACTTCAAGTCCCGCTGCCCAAGAACCTACGTCTATGCTTACGATGAGAGTAGTGGCACCGCTTTGTTCAATTGCCCATCTAGCCTCAAGGCTGACTATACTCTCACTTTCTGCCCTTGATATAGTAATAAAATGTGATATAGCTACGCAGGAATATGCAAGTAGAATAGGTTGCTCCATTCTGGTGCCGCGAATACTCTTTCGGATTTAAGTTAAGATTAGCACAGAGTTTACCAACAGTTAAGCGCTTGTATGTAGGTGCTGGCAATTACCTCAGTATCCAAGGAGGCAGTCGAGAAGCCCCCCATTCTCACACGGACACATACAACAAATGGTATGTCAACAAATTCTGCCGATAGATTTGTCCAAATATTCGCCGTGTTCTCTCCGGCCAATCCCGAATCATGCTAACATTTCTTGGTCACGATATGCAACTTCCTTTTTTTTTTTTGGAAACTCCAAGCGCGTGGCAAGTTGAAGTTTCGCCCTCATGTGATCCCTGGCATGGGTTAGCGAACTTGAGGGTGACGTCATCAATATCGGGCAATTCCACCTGGAATTTGTCGGTGAACCAAGTATGTCAACGCAACTTCAATGACATCAATAAAGGCGCACGTTTGTAGGTGAGAAAGGATAATGGAACCGGGAAATTTGTCCATTCTCCTTGAATTGAAGTCAGGTCATCGGGATTTGACTGCAACTATGAGAAACTATTCAGAGGACATAAGATAGAATGGAGGAAGAGTAAGGAATAGCGTGATACGGGGAGTGTGTATGAGCTAGGGCAGCCGATGAATAGGAAGGGGTCGGGCACTATGAACAGGGTACGTCGCAAGGTCAAATGTAGCGTCGAGTGTATGCCTCGGTAAGTCGGATCTTGTGCAGCGCACGGTGGGTATTGTGACGTCTCAAGTCAACAAAGTGGATTAAGAGGGGGTGACGGATGGTGGTTTCATAGCCATAGCTAAGTTGCTCTAGAACTCGATGATCCTTCCAAGTTCATGCCGACACTTAGATGCACTGAGAACATTTCTCTTATTATCAGTGAATTCTGATAGGAGTGGCGATGTAGGTAAAACCAGGAGATCAGAGAGGTCCTCGTCTAACGAGCATGACTTGCCTGGCGGCATGCCCTGACGATTTGCTGTAACACACTTCGGGTTTCTCCATTTACCCTCGAAAGTGAAAAAGACTATATCAGATAATCGACCTCCCGACAATAGTAGGCATAATCGTGCTGGAAGGCATCGAAAATGATTCTAGGGTACCTAGGATCAAATGTGTCGTGTCCGGAGGTGATTAATAGAGGATTTGTGAAAGCCGCACAAACATCAAGCAGGTCTACCTCAGCGAACTGTTTTGTCAACCGCCAAATGTCAGAACGAAAAAAAAGGCCACTGAAGCAGGGGCCTGGGAGACTGGGGACCAACTGGAATATATCGAATATTTGGTTCATGCGTCACATAGTATAGCCAATCTCCCAGAGTAAATCATTCCGGGGTCAACATCTGAAACTGGAAGGGGTCAATATGTAGAAGTGGATGCATTCTACCAGGTTTTGGAAGTGAATCTGGCTTTCGGGATGCCTCTGGGACTCCGGAGAATATCGGTATCGGGCCGGAGGGAGTGTAGCATCCTCACGCCCGGCGCCACCAACTCGCCACCATCAGCTGATGCTCAGATGATACTCATCCATCTGATCATGGGCGGTGCCAGAACTGTCACTTAAGCATCCTCCGAAACGGATTTCAATTGGAACTACATCAAGTAAGGCTAGGCCCTTGATTGTTGCTGTCTCCTCGGATACGAAGATCAGTCTTGGCTTCGGGGTATTATTGCCTTCTGAAGGTTTCCACACAACGCTGCATACCATCCAATTCTTCTTCTTGAGACGGTGTGTAAAGCTAATATAATCCGATGGAGCATCCAATGAAAATTTTTAGCTGTCAGCTTCAAGTGTTCGAGGGTGTTGGAGCGCGAGTCCGCATTGGACGATCATCAGCTAAACCAGTTACGGAGTCATAACCACAACAGTACGCATGGTGTCTCTAATGTATGTCTGGCGGCGTAGAGAACAAAGAGTTTCGCAAAATATTACATTGCATCCTCCATCAAGGACAAAGAACCGAGCAGCTGCTGAGAAGAAAGATGGGCTCTGACGAACAACCTTCCTGTATTTCTATTTAATGAGGGCTCTGGAACCTCGAGGGTCTGGTTACTTGCACTTACCCTGAGTGGCGATGCTAGTTCCGGCAATCATGGCCTTTCAAAAAGCGCAAATCACAGCGTACAGACCTAAGTTTAGGGCAGGCAATTCACAGTGGAGGTCGAGCCTACATTGAATGGTGGTGGCATCGCAGAAAATCAATGAGGGGGCCGTATAGCAGTCGGTGTGCCCAAAAACTTTATACTGACACTGAACAAAACGAGCAGAATTTCCAAGAAGGGGAAGTCGCGATATGTCGAATGGTGGTATATTCTTAGCACATTGGCAATCAAAGAACACATCAGGATCATCACGTTTGATATTCTTTTCTAGAATGCGATGTCAGGAGCCTTACTATAAACATAGTTCAATCAGCTATACCCGAAGTGCTTCAGCAGTCGAAGGAGGTGCATGAAGGGTAGGAAAGTCAATGCAGACTAAATTTCGGCACATATAAACCACCATGCTATGATATTCAGGGTTATTCCCCCACCCAATTTTCAACCTCCAACATCCTCCACCACGACTACGAGATTACATGTCGGACGCCAGCAGTTTCCTCCCCCCTCCGCCCCCACCAGGACTCAATTACATTGACTCCATCCGCCTTTCACTCAACTTCATCCTCATCCTTACCCCTCTCGGTGCTGTCCTCGTTCCTCTCATCATCGCCCTCTTCGTGTTCTCCCCACCCCGTTCCCGAAGACACCCGGTCTTTATCCTCAATGTCCTTGCTTGTTGCAGTGGTATCGCTGAAGCAGCTATAAACGCTGCACTCGAAACCAAACAGATCCTCTATCCACTCGAACCCGTATCCAAAGCTCTTCTGACAAGCGTTATCGCTTTCGCCGTTGTCTCTCCTGTATTCATTGACTCGATCCTTCTTTTCCGCATCCTTGCATTCTACCCAATCGAACTAACCCCAATAACTACGCTCATTGCAATCTTTGCGTTCCCCATTCTCGTGAAATGCGGCCGATTTTCGGTGGTGGTCATGTACTTGAACTCCTTCACGAAAGGGAGTGGTAACTTACCAAACGTGTTGCTGGCGGCTGCATCTACCTGGCCAAGGAATCCATATATTATGGCGGAATGGACAATGCAGATGGCGGATAATACGTACGTGACGTTTCGAATTCTCACAAACGCTCAATTCATTCTTTGTGACAGGTACGCGTCGGCGTTCTTTTTGTACAAGATCTGGCAATTCCGTAAACCTGGAGAAGATCTGCCAGTCATCAGGAGCAGTACGTCCCCCCAAAAGTTACATCCCATAAAATAACTGAAGTTATCACATAGAATCTCTCTTGTCATATCTTCAATCTCTCTTCCTCATCGCTCTCGGAAATTTCGTCTTCCCGTATGTTTTCATCTCACAAGTGTTAAACTCTTATTGAGCATATACCATCAGAATTATCATGAACATCGCATCAATCGTTTTGATCGCCACTGACCCATCCTTCATAAATGGGTCTTACATCCTGCTTACAAACAACGTAAGTAAAATGCTGTATGAATATTGCTGTCGGGGTTTAACTTACCTGGGTGACACAAGTATGTCGCAATTATCGGTGTCGTATTCGCAACAATCTGGACACGGAAACAAAACTGGAACAGGCACGAACGATCCTCCAAGTACGACCATCGCCAGCGAAAGGGGCCAGTGTATCATGGAAGCCGATTTACGTTCGACCCAACCGCCAACACAAGATCTGTCCTTTCGACCCTGCGCTTTGGTCCTGGCCCCGAGGCGGAGGGGCAAGAGACTTCACTTCCTAGCCCTAGGTCCAGCACGGATATTGAGCTTGCGCAAAAACCGGGAGCAGGAAGTCAGCCAGGGCATGAATCGGACAAAGAAATCAGTACGAAGGCAGGAGTGCCTTCCGAGACCTCAACGGAACTCCGGAAAGAGGCATAGGAGATTGTAGTTTGCGTACACTGGTCAGCACTTGGATACAAAAGTCACAGCCCCTGGTGCCGACCTTTTCCCTCGAGGAAATCAATGGAGATCGGGTTTGTAGGAGAATGCAGGTAGCTGTTTGTAGCCTAAAGTCAGGTGTTCATCTTGCTTCTGTCTTGCTTTGTTGCGAGTGTTCATAGCAACTTTTTGTAATTGACGTCAAATTTCGTCAACTTCGTTTATTTATCCAATAAAACAATGTTGTTGTGCAACCAGCGATGGCATGATTCGAGATCGATCTACTAAGACATCTATTTACAATCCTTGGTGGAATTTACACACTATAAGGACCTGCATGATGGCGTTGTCGAGTGGCGACTGGGACGAGGGCTGCTTATAAACGACTGATGCTAGAATACGCGACCTTACTTCATGGTAGCGAACATATGGAAATGCCAACTCGCGAAACGTGCCATACATTTAGCCTAGCTCTGTATACTACGTGCTTCACTCGTTCATCCTCCTAGTTCCGCTAACAACAACCGAAACTTGAAAGTGCTGTTATCACATGAGTTGACTTGTTGGTCACCAGGCAAATTCAGAGGGAAAAGGCCTGGGTGTTCGATCACAGATGCCAAGCGTTGTGGCGAATAATCGATATTGGCCATCAGATCTCCTGACGAGGTTTTATGGTGAGATTATGAATAAGACATCGAGTATAAAAGGAAGCAAGAGTTCGAATGCGGAAAGGGAGCAAATGTTCAATGGTAGTGTATTCACAACGACAAAAGGGAAAGCACGTTTGAATATAGAAGGCTAAGGTAGACCAAGAATTCCTGAAACAGTTGCGCTCTCAATTTCTTGAGGAGACTCTCGGGACATTGAATATATTCCGATCAAGGATGCTGCTGTATGGAGATAACTTTATGGCGATTTGACACGAGAACGAGGTGAATCGTTGTTTAGATCGATCCTTTCATTGGCACGGGAAAGGAAGAGTGCGGCTCTTAGCATGTTATGATTGGCCAGGCGTTTCGCACAAGACTGCCACAGCCGATTCTCCAACCCCACGGGCCCATGCGAGAATACGTTGAGTATGGTGCAGAGTGCCGAGTCCCCAGCTGGTGATTTGGTCGACGAATTGCTCACGAGTTATCTCCACTGACTGGATCGATCCCAATGACCATTCCCTCGTGAGTATTTGAGCGAGGTTTGTAGTCACAACCCTCCCGTCAAATAAGGCATCGCGAAAGAGCCTATATACATCGGTACGCATCGTTATTCAGTGCGGTTGCCTAGATATGTTAAAGATAATCCATAAATGGCCCTCAATGATCAGCAAAAAAAATCCATGTAAGAGCTGTGCGCGCGAACTTGAGGGGTTGAGTGGGACAGGCAAGCTAACGAGTGGTTTTTGCCCTGCCTGAGGTATATCCGATGGCAAGGAATGAATTGACAGTCGGACTTTGGATTCTGGGGCATCGATTCCATCGATCCAGTTTAAGGAGACGAGATTGGGAGAGCGGGCACCTCGAGAGTAGGGAGCCTGCGCGGGAAGACAGAAGGGGACCGAATTGGATTACCCCCGGTATTGCCTTCGGTCCACCAATTCGTCGAGGTGCTACGTACAGATGTGTGCACTGTCCGACAGACCTTCCGCCTGTAGTTAGCGTTCTTCCATTACCTTTGCCACGGGACGACTAGAATGTCTGTCAAGTCCTCCAAATGGGGTGTCGCCATCAAATGACGAGGAAAGACACCACCGTAGAGTCTGAGTACCACGATATCATTTCGATCGACACAGTTTACAAGTGATTGATTGTAGTGGTTAATCCCTCTTGGGATGCAAAATCATATCCGCACATTTCTCGGCCACCATCACAGTAGGAGCCTGCAAATGTGCTCCAAGGACCCACGGGAACACACTCGAGTCCGCCACTCTCAACCCGTTAACACCAAACACCTTCAACTGCTCATCCACAACCGCGCCGCCATCTGGTATATCCTCCCTTGGTCCCATACGACAAGTCGAACTATAATGATACGTCGACCTATTCCGCCATCGAATAAACTTGTCCAAAGATTCGTCGTCGTCGCCTTTTGGCATTTCAGTCTTCCAATCTTCAATAGGGTATCCACGAGCACGCATATCTTCGCCAATCCGGAGTGCGAGCTTGACAGAAGCTCGAAGGGGCACGAGATCTTCGTGGTTCGAGAGGTAATTGGGGTTAATTTTGAGTGGTGCATCGGGTTTGGGAGATGTTAGACGGAGATTTCCTTTACTCTTTGGGTGGAGGAGAACACAAAGGAAGCTGAAGACGCCACGGGATTTGTCGAAAGGCATGTCACTGCTGTCGTATGCCATCTAAACACAGGTCGTGAACGAAGGATTAATATTCGGAGCGGGGGAAAACTGACCGGCATAATCTCGATGTCTGGTATGTCCTGCGAGTCCACCATTTTCTCTTGGATGGGATAGCCTTGTTCGTCCAACAACGAACTGGAAGCGAATATCGCTAGCTGAAGAACGGGAGCAAGGAGCATCCCCGTGCCCCAAATAAGCCAGTATATAAGTTCAAGGAAAAATATCCAGGGACGTTTCTGCAAGGCGACGAGAGAATGACTCATTGGAATCCTGTACGCTACGGAGACGCCAAAATGGTCTTGCTGTGGAAATATTCAGTTCATGGTAGTTAGCACAAACACATTAGACGCTTACCAAGTTGTCCCCAACAGCTGGAAGGTCTTTGTGAACTTGAATTCCATGCTCCTTGAGGTGGTTGGCAGGACCGATGCCGCTCAACATCAAGAGTTGCGGAGAACCAAAGGGGCCAGCACAGAGAATGATCTCATGTTCAGATGCCACAGCCTTTCTCTGCGCACCAGATCTGGAGACAATCTGTACGCCCTCGGCGAATGGTCCTGTGCTTCGATGTCCAATGAGCACCTTTTCGACTATGGTATTGGTCAAGATATGCAAGTTCTTGCGCTGCTTGACGAGCTCAGCCGGAAGGAAGGCGTGGTAAGTGGAGTTTCTGAGTTGGTTTTCGTCGCGGGTAAAGTGCAATTGGCCACAAACAAGCGGAGGCTGCTTGGGCGAATTGATATCGTTGATGAATGGGAGACCAAGCTTTTTGCAGCTCTCAACGACCCTGACAGGATGTTGTTCAGGTATTTTCTCAGGTAATAAGGAAGGACGTACTGTCTGAATCCAGGAAAGAATAATGGACCAGTTCTGTTGGCCCATTCACCTTTGAAAATCGATATCAGCACCGGACCACCATGGACAAGAACATACAAGAACATGCACGTCACCTTTCTTCCCGTGACAGCCCACGTCGTCACCATCCCCCAAGAACCTCTCCGATTTCTTGAACAAAGGCTCCACATCCTTCCACGCCCAGCCCTCACAACCACTCTTGGCCCACATGTCATACTCTTTCTGCAAGCCTCTCGTATACAGCATCTGGTTGATACGGGTACTTCCACCCAGCGCTGATCCATGAACCAGTTCGATCGGTCTGCCAAGTTCTGGCTGGTATTCCGACATACGTTTTTGACTACGCGATCCATCCGAAGAGAAATCAGAGGAGAGCAGGGGTACGCGTGAGGCCCAGCTGTCTGCAACCGCGCCGCGTTCGATGAGGAGCACCGTTTTGTCCGACGACGTGCTCAACCGGTTCGCGAGTACACATCCAGCCGTTCCTCCACCTGAACACGAACCAGATAAGTCGATATCCCCCGCGTAAATCGCGCTCAAGTCACTCACCCACAATAATATAGTCATACTTCTCTCGAAGTTCATCAAAGGTGACTTCAGGATATCCCGCAGGGAACGGCCACATGCTAGGTTTGGACAAGGATGTAGAATGTCGATTAAGAGGTTTAGTATCGCCTAGAATGTCGATTAAGAGGTTTAGTATCGCCTAGAATGTCGATTAAGAGGTTTAGTATCGCCTAGAATGTCGATTAAGAGGTTTAGTGTCGCCACCGAGAATGATGAAAAAAAGCTAGAGTGACCCTGAATGGGGTTCACTGGTCACTCCACGGAGGCGAGGGTCGTGTCAAGTACTTCGGATGTTACAGTGCTTGATCGCATCAATGTTCGTGTTGGGCAGTATCAATGGACACTTCCATATCACCGGGTCAGGGATATTCGACGAAAACAGTGTCGGGGGAAACAGCTGGATGGTATTGAACTCTCCAAGGCAGACCGACCCGACACTTATATGAGTTAATCGCACTTTTATCATCCGCATATGCACGAGCTGCGATCTCAAATTTACTAGATCCTCGCCCAAATGCAAAAGATGTAGAAGCGATATTGGCAGAGACCGTTGCCGGTTACTCAGACGACGTCTGTCGTTTATATTGACAACGATCCTCCTTCGGTCTACACTAGCATCTATTCACCATTCTACTTCACTTTACCATTCGTTGGTATTATGCCCAACTCCCGTTATCAACGAACACTGAGCATGGAATTTGAGTGACACTGGGGTAGCAGCCGGTTAGTACTTGCTCCCAATCTTGAGAATGTAACTAAGGAGAGAGTCAAATGTTTGTGCATCATTCTATAGGGATCCAGTTTAGACTCGAATAAGAGGAAGGGAAGGAACTACACGGAGGACTTCATGGTTGACTGGAATACAGCCGATCTCACGGTCAAAACAAAGTCACATAAGATCGTACAATAACACAGGTGCGAATTAGTTCTAGAAGAATAGTCAGCAACGTCTCGTTCTAAAGGCGAAGGCCATACCTCTGGTATCCTAAAAATGGTAATCTCCTGCAATGTGTGGATGTAAAGTTAGTGATTACATCGCAGGGAGGAATAGTGGTCGGCGTACTTGTTGCTTAAAGTAACGACGGTTCTCCTCGTCAATCAAGACGAGGTTCAAGTAATATCGCGTGCTAAATTTCTTGTTGACGTCGCGGAATGTTGGAGTTAGGTCGAATCCGCCAAGGAATAGCCGGATGGGTATTGTCTCCCCTATTTCAGACCTCGGCTATTGAACATTTACGACATGAGGACAAGCTCACTGACCTCGTACGGGAGCACCATCCATGATCTCAAACTTGGTAATAGTCTCGCTTTCATTGTATTGGTTCGGCGGAGCGCCCGTCGTTTCGCGTCGGATGATGGAGAGTTCCATGTGCTTAATCTTTATCCGAACAAGCAAGAAGTAGATCTTGCCAACGATGACGTCTCTCAAGTGATATCTGGATCGTAGACAGGTTGGGTAGCGCAGAGGTAAGGATAAGTGCAACTACGCACTTAGACTTGTTATACTCGAACTCAATATGCAGACAGTCTTCAATCCCGACCTCCATCTTGATAGAGTTATTACTATCCGGTGGCATGCGAAATGAATGCACCCAGATATCTTTCTCTTTGCTAACGTCCGCCATCCGCCGCGAAATTGAAACGCGTACAAAGTACCTGAGGTAAACGTGAGTGTCTGGAGGATCGACAAAACACAGGACTAATTAATGCACCTCAGCTTGACATTGATGCCCTGATAACTTTCATATTGCTTCTCCACGTTTTTGAAATTGAAGTCAAATGTCTGCGCTTGCCGCATTTCTCCAGGCGCAGCTAGTTCCTGTGATAGCGAGAGGAACTCATGATGGTGCCCTCGATCATAGAACAACTCTGCGCAAAGGGCAGATTAGCATCTTATTTGACGGACTTGAAGCCTAAATCACTCACCAATACTCCCAACAAACTCAACTTTGATTCCCTCATGCCCTACTTTCTTCCCGTCACGTACGCGTATCGAAACCTACCATTCCCATATATCAACAAAGCCGCAGCAATTGGAAAGATTCATCATGTAAACTTACCGTGCCGCTTACTGAATCACCATCATAATACACCGGACACGAAATAACTTTTTCCTTTTCCGTCTTCATCTCGACCTGTTTCCGCGCCTCTTCCCCCTCTAGCTTGATGTCAATGTCGATTGGCGACGTAAAGAAAAAGGCGGCCATGGTTACGATGTGCTTCTGAGATTCCCCGTTAGAGTGAGGTGTGTGTAAGGCGCAGTGGGGGGTACTAATAAACGATGTAGTTTGAAGGAAAGGAGCTCAACTCACTGAGGAGTTGACTATCAAAGCCAACGAGAGAGGGTTGTAGTATGTGACTGTGACTGTGCGTGACCTATTGCATTTTGGCTAAATCCTGACCAAGCGGCCGCCTGGCGAAATGGCATCGCGTCTGACTACGACCTCCGTCGAAATCAGGAGATTGCAGGTTCGACCCCTGCGGTGGTCATTTCTGCTATGAACTCTTTTTGCCCCTTGATCTGCAAATCACTACGCCAGAGTTATCGCCCCTTCACTTTATATTTTGGCTGGATTGCAATTTAAAACCATGGGAATACCGTACATTATCATGGGAGAAGCTCAACCACTCGTTGCACGAGGCTCTTCATGACCTCAGCCTTCTCTCTTCCGATCGCCAGCACCTCTTCATGCGAAACAACCTGAGCAGTTGGCAATACGACAGGCCGTCCCGCAAGCTATGATGGAAAGCTATTCAGATCACAACCCTTTCAAAGTTCGGTTAATAAAACCCACCTCTGCTTCCACCTCTTCTCTAATACTCCAGTATGAAGGAGGAATGACGACGAAATTGGTGACAAGACTGAGCACCATCACATTCATTCCTTCCTCCCTTGCCACCACAACCTCAGGAATCGTGCTCATGCCCACAACATCAGCACCGGCATTTCTGAGAAATCGTCCCTCAGCGGGAGTTTCGTATGTTGGGCCACTGACCCAAGCATACGTCCCTTCAGCAAGAGCAGACTTCTCCAGCGAGAGTTGGTGGGCCGCGCGGAAGGCCAAACGACGGAGGGAAGCAGAGTAGGCATCGGAAAGAGGAAGGAAGCGCGGGTGATTGGGTGAGGTTTGAGGTCCGAGGAGAGGGTTTCTTCCGGTCAAGTTAGGGAGAGCGAGGTGATCATGGACGACGACAACTGGTTTGATGATATCGTGAGATGCTGCGAAAAATCGATGTTTTGTAAGACGTACTCGTTCCTACGGGTATCTTCGGGTTTAAAGAACCGGCTGCATTAGTAACTACGAAATGCTGTTAGAAATTGGAGCGAAATATACTAGGAAGAAACACACTGATGATTTCTCTAACTCCTAGTCTCGCCATCACACGTATGGGGTATACAACAGTTGACAATGGGTGTCCTTCATAAAAGTGGAACTTGCTGCAAGTCAGGAAGACCAAAACGGGCAGAAACTAAGTGAATACACACCCGCCCTAGCATTGCGACGACTGGAACACCATTCTTGCCCAACAACCCAAACGCAAGCTCGCTCTTGTGTCCCGGGACTTAAAGGTGGTTCAATGGTGATCACAACTCGATCACCGACGATCCTCACCAGTGCTAGTTCCGAAGCCAGGTATTTTTTCATAGGGTACTTTCTGGATGTTCTGGATGATCCCTGCAAGCCCACTCAGGCCAGATCCGCACACGATCCCTACACGAGGTTGGTGGAGCTCAGGAGGAAGTTGTGACTTGATAAAGTCCAGAGTGGGGCCAAAATTCAATGTTGATGGTGTCATGAGTTGCCTAGGTGGTTAATGAGCTACAGAACGTGGCCAGAATGCACCAAAAGCTGGTTCAAAACGCGAGTTTTGGTGCCCTAACAGCAGCTAGCACGGCGGATCATTGATACCGAAACGGTTGCAAGCGCACTATCTTATCTCATGTTCCTAGACATATTGGGATAAAGTTAGTCAGCATTCCAGCAGGACTGGGTTTCCTGGCACTGAGATATCTTGGCATTTCAGGCTTTAGGCCCGGTCGGTGCTTCCAAAACAAAGTCCAACCCAACTATCGATCTGGAAGTTGTATTCTTATCAAGAAGGACCTCAGCACACCAAAGAAACCATCACTCCAATCCCACTAAATTGTATTGCTCTCAGCATTGGTCTTCGCGATATACGGCATTGACCTTCCCCGATCAAGTTGGGAGCTCTTTGGCATTTTCTTTCAACCGGAGCCAATTGCAAATGAATCCAAGCAACACGGATGCAATTATTAAGGTCATCGCGTTAATTCGTCATTCGCGCTTTCTCGACGCGTATTAACTCGCGTTTTGCTACCAGCACACTTTACCCCATGGAAATCCCTTTCTACTATTCAATTGAGTCTTGGACGTCGACGTCGACGTGTACCCGTCACGTCACGGACCGTGTTCAAGGTCTTTCAAATCTCCTTCTTTGGGATGATTAAGATTGGGTTCCGTTTGCTAACTAGAATGGCGCCGTGTTTAACGAGGCGGTTTGTTTTGTATGAAGGAATCTGGTCATCAATCTTCTCCCAATGGCACACGAACCTGGACTGAGGACGAGGAACTGCCTTATGATAAAGGAACCACGGACCTGCACTATTCCTCCTAGGTCGATACAGGCTTGTGCTAGCTTTACGTTTGCTGAGACCATCTGCCCAAGAACCTCTGCAGACTCGAACCTTCATAGGAGGCCAAATCTGGTTTTATTGTGCATGACAACGCTTCAGCGAGTATGCGGGTAGGATTTCTGTTGACTCATTCCAGGTTTCCGGCGTGACACGGGTGATATTCTCAAACAGTACGACTGTCGCCTTGGCGGTCTTAGCCCTCCCACATGTGTTACACACCTGGTGAGAGAAGGGTTTCCCACTGTCTCAGAAATTGCTCCTGATTCTTAATTGTCCTGAACCAAGCACGACGGCCGTCAAACCCATTTTCTGTTGCCGCGAAGTATTGGCCACGCTCCTTCTCGTCATGATGGCTTCTGTGACCGGAGGTACCTCCCTTTCCAGGGCATTTTCTCCCAGATCGCCAGCTCTCGTACAAGTGCGGCTGGTACGAGATTTGTCACCTAGTTGTGCTTCCCCCAGTTTACCGAGTACTACTTGGCATTTTACTTGACAACCCTGCCGTGAGCTAAGGTTCGAGTGCACGCGTGGTCCTCAGATATGACAAGTCCGACTCGATCTGAAATTTCATTTCACTTTCATTTTCGCATGCGGCAAGTAAGTGGAAACCAACGCCTCTGCTCTATAACTACCGAGTGCATCTAGTCCCCGTTCCATCTCCTCGTGCGGTATCAACACCACAGGATACGCCCTGACCTGTGTCCATCGTGGACCATGCTTCTTCGCCTTGCTATTTTCGCAGCAGGTCCCGAACACGTTATCATGGCCTCTTTCTGGCGTAAGTCTTAGCCCACACGACTTCCAAGAATCACCTCGAGGTACCTTCAAGTGAACTTTATCTCAGGAAGAGAAGTAACACAGCATTCCACTTGATCAGCTGCCCGAAGTCCGACCAAGCATGGAAACACTGTCCAGAGTCGGAGCTCCATTCTAGCCCAAACACAAAAAGAGAACAAGGGAATCTCTTTCATCCATCAGAATCGAGAAACTACATACCTGCAACACCTGTGACAGGTGTCGAACCTGTAGCTCAAAGAATAGGGCAAACTTGAAATGATAACAGGGAGCGCAAGACCCGAGGAAGTTACATACGGACGTTAACTCTCATCATCAATTACACATCTTCACCAACGCTATGTACCACCAATGACGCTGCTACTGACGCTCAACAGTACGGACCCTCTCGTCATTCCCTCGACATTTCCCTCGCTATCGGTTTTCCCATACGTATATATTTATTGTCAGGAACACCTCTCAGTGCCTCGAATACGTCTTACAAAGCACAAGGAACCATGACCAACCTATGTCGTAACTCCCCCTTACCCCATTACAGGGACCTCCCGGCACCTAACTGCCTTCATTCCACCATACGACCTCAATTACATCCATGGTGTGTGGAGAACCACAAAAAAATGAAATGACACTTCCATCATGATCAACATGTCCAGCCCCTCAGACAAATAAAGATCCCGCCACGCCACGGACGCTAGAAGGGAAGGAACCTCGAAGTGAGAACCTTGAACCAGGTTGAGATCTCTGGATCTCTTCGTCGAAGCCAATTATGGTTACCCATTACTAGCAGCAGTCCAATTGACTCTTTGATGGACACTAGCCTTGCATCATCATAGGCTTCGCGCCTCTCATTAATACACATTTTCCAACTTGGGCGTTATTTGAAATTTCCTCCATACCACACACGCCAACCAGCCAGTCGCACGTATCGGTTCGACCTGTGTGTATTTTATACCTACTCCATTCCGAAACACGGATCCAACCACGTGGAGTTCTCTTCCTTGAATTGAAGCAAATATATATATATCTCGTGAAGATCACGGGGACTTGGGCGAGGGAAATGATTGCGGCGGAGAACTGCGAGTAGTTCGGGAATCCAATGTTCTCTCTCACACGCGAATCCGGATCGTCATTTGGGAAGGAGGGGTTTACGGTACTCCGTTAGCGCTTAGGATGCTGCTTCCCAAGCTCTTCATAGCGTATGGCGTAGATGGCATATGGTATTTTTCCCGCCCACCCCTCAAAATTTGTAACGAGGAACTCTGTGACTCTTTGCAAGTTCCGAGTTGGTTCATGGTCTCTCCTAGCAACCTCAGTAAGGCTGATAACATTCCAGACTTTTGGGGTTCATCGCTAACCTCAGCCTCTCGAGGGCTTCAGATCTGACGAAAATATCTACCAGAGCCTTGGTACTTGACAGTATATCCCCATACCGACCCCACGAACTAGGACGGAGTGTTGGCTAACATAAAGCATGCATCTAGTGCCTTTTGCCACAGTGCCCCGGAGATGATCCCCACACCATCTGGATCTCAACAGTCAATAGTACTCCCTGTCCAGCAGTGACATCCCCACATGTGTTAAAGCACTCCCTTCAAACCCGTAGATCACTTCCATATCAATCGCATCCTCTCTCTCCCAATCACCAAATCAACCAGTACATCGGAAATCATCGCGACCTTCACCAGACCAAATTCATCAGGACTGAATAAATCAATCATCACAGGGAACCCAGGGAACCGCGTTGTCAGTTTTTTTCAGGTGAAGTAATGAACGTCAAGTCCTTTACAAATCTTTACGACGTCGTCTCACCTCACTTCACTCCGTCGTCATCTAACCAGTCACATTGCCCATCTCAGGGCCTAACACCCAAATCCAAAACATCTCTACCCGAGGAGGTCTAAATTTTTCCAAATAGAACCCAATCTATCAGAGAATGTCAAGACACCCGACCAGAACTCCGTAACAGAAACAATTGACGTGCCTCTAACAAAGGAGTTCTGCTCCCGGAACAGTTTCAGACCCATCTCAACCTTGACTTGAATTCGACTAATTCCGTACCTACAGGGCCAGCCATCTGCGTCCCTCATTAGTCGTAAATAGCACCCCCTACCAGACGAGCCAGTTCACCAACTCACTCTACAACAAACAAATGACTACACCTATGATAATCTTTTTCATGCTCGGCAACTCCCACTCCGCTCAAGAACGGAGAACGGATTATTAGCCTAGCCTCTCGGACAATGAGCGGCTCTGCAAGGCACTAGTCTACCTATGTATTGTGTCGTCAAAAGCTTAAACGACAGCGCTAGCTCGAGTCACAGCCCAGAAAGACGAAGAGTGAAAAAATTCAACTACCATCGTGTGTCGCCAGAAACCGCCGCCCAGCATGGCTTTCAGCGGAGATTACAATCAATACGCCCATTTTTCATTAATCTACCTCAAACCCTGGTAACTGGGTCGGTCATCCTCACTCATAGCGCTCATGACCCCGACGCGCGGTGGCGAAGTTTGTTGGAAAGGTCTCCAAAGTTTAACCGGTACAAGCATGGATAGCAAAAAAAAAATCATCAATACGTCCATTAACCAACACGTATATTTATGCGCAGTTTTTGTTGCAAGAATAATGAAGAGTCTGGCGTAAAGAAGACATCCAAATGGGCGACTATTATGTTCCGAATTCCGACGACAAAAAAGAGTAGTGCCACTAGAGTATGATGAAAACAATTAAGTATGAATGTTGCAAATTTAATAAGAAGATTGCTCAAGGGAAAATTGATATATGAAAATCTGTTGAAGGTTGCAACCCGGTCGAAACGGCAACGAATAAGGAAGAGCCAAATAAAATATTCGAGTCATAGGGGTATATTCTGTTGGTAATAATGGGTGATGGTGTGATAGGTTGCCTTGGAGGCAAGGTGAGGGGAAGGTGACCTAGTACAGTGGACCATGAGGATAGGATACAAGGGGGGCAAGTAATGTAGAGGCAGTCGATGGATGCACCATGAAAGCAGAGCACGAAAAGCGATAGCGAAGACAACAGGAGGCCAGGGAACGAATGATATTAAGTCAATAAATAACAGCCAGGGTGGCAAATCAGCCCCGCTCAACATAGTTTTGACCTATAGTCTGCGTTAGTCTCCGTACATTTGAACACGATGCCCAAGGAGTTACTTACCATAGAGGTCATAAGGTTCCGGTATATATATGCCTGGTACATTAGCTACACTTGCATGTTGCGTGTGGGGGAGTATGTGGTTTTGGTGCTGGGGATGTTGGGGGTCCTGAATCGATAAGTCCATTCCGTTCATGCCACCAACACTCATCCCCAAGCCATTATACCCGCCAGCCGCGGTTGATCCCAGTTGTGAGAAGGTAGAATAGTCACCCCAGAACTGGGGATGTGAGTGATTCTGCACATGCGTCGCCATCTCAGGCGAACGAGGATATCGTTGGTGATGTTGCGAGTTAGAGTGTGGCTGTTGGACCTGTTGTGCTTGGCCATGATGAGAGGATGTAGAAAGAAGATGTTGATGATGATGGTGGTGCTCGTCCACCAGTCCGGTAGAATAAAGCTGAGGCAAAACGCTCGTCGTTAGTAGTGGTTCTTCGTCTTGGGGGTGCTGACGGCCGGCACCTCTCACGTTACTCTCCTCGCTAACGACGACCTGGGATCCGCTCGAACCGTGAGCGGTAGACGGATTATCGGACCATCGGTATTCGGTCGTCGGCAGAAGGGAGGGCGGCTGAATAGCATAACTCTCGGCGGAGCCATGGTATGGTTGCTGACGAACAGGGCGATACTGATCAGATGGAGCAAGCTCCCGCTGTGATGGCTGACGGCGAACAGTGTGGTGCGTTTGAACCGTCATGGCCGACCGTATTGGCGCCACGTATTCCCCACCATTATTGAGAATGCCGTTGACAACAGAGGTAGGTGCGACATTGTCATCTGCGTCATCCTCGTCGGCGGATTTCCTCTTGTGAGTGCTGCTGCCCGAAGTGACATCAGTGCTTTGCAAGGTCAGGCTGCTGGTCGTGACGGTATAGGTCCTAGCGCCAGGACCGATATTCAGGTTCATTTTGGCACCGCTGAGCAACTCCAAGGCTCTTCCCGCACTAGGCCAAACGTAACGCATTGCTGACAGGGCGTCCAGGCACCGACGCAGATTGATATGGGCCTGGGGATCGTCGGGGTAGACAGTCACTGAAACGGAAAGTGAACAGGAGTCGTCGTGGGACTGAGAACACGGACGCGTACAGCTGATGACGTGCATGATACTGGCCGTGAACACATAATAGCACAAGAATACAGAGCACCTATTAAGAGGGTATCGTTCGCGATAGGCTGTCACTGTTTCAGGTTTCGTCAGCAAATCCCTAATAGGGCGAAAGAAAACCTCACCAATCGAAGTGATGTGATTGGCAGCACTGGCGCAAAGCTCGTAGCTCCTTCTCGACTTGATCAACTCGAGGTCGTCAGGATCGGAGTGATCATCCGAACCAACCCTGTTCTTGGAATTTAACGCTCGTCGGATGCTATTCAAATACATCAAGTCAATGCCATTTTGCCAAGCCGTAAGGAAGAGAAGGCTCACAAAGGGCGATGTAGCAGCAGCACTGCACACCAATACTGCATGTGGAGTGTTAGAGTATGTGCGGGAGGTAAATTTGATGGCGCATCTCGTTCGGCGGCAGCCGCAGTGTCGTATCTAAGATGTTCAGGCAGATCAAAGTACCACTTGTCTAATACGCCTTCTAGGGCCGCTGCTTGTTTCGCCGTTTCAGCCTGACGACAGGCAGGACGAGAAATGGGTGAACCAAGGGAGGCTGGTGTATCAGGGTACGGTCGAACAGCATATAAAGCTTGAATGATTGCACTGAGGATTTCAGCTGAGAAAATCAAAATAAGTCAAGGTTGTCTACAAAGATATTCGTAGAGCACGCACAAAGTTCGGCGCATTTGTTGAAGCAGGAAACAACGCGTCCAGGAACAGGTGAAGTCCAATGGCCATCAACATCAAGTGACTTCCACTCCTCCATCTCCTCAGGCTGTGGAAATGAAAAATCAGTATGCGAACAGATCGTGTCAATGTGGGACTTGCCTCATTCAGATCAGGGACTTCTGTATCGAAATCCCTCTCACAAATCATGAGCGGCCTGCCGATATACGCCGAGACGTATTTGTCCATGATGACACAACCAAACCAAATGCGTCTCCGTTCCCCGAGCTCCCAGTCTCCAAAGATACGGCCCTCCTCCGCGTTAACGGACGGCTCATGGGACTTGGCAGCACCGAGACCAGGCCTCCTCCAGCCTTCTGCCTTTCTATGCATTCCAAGATCCTGTGCCATGCGTATCGCCATCCCGGTGTATGCCCAGGCGAGTGCCATCGCACCAATTCCGACCTCTCGGTACCCCATGAGTAAGAGAGCCTGACAAGTGCTCGGCCGAGAGGAGGCGTAGGAGGTGTCAAGCAGCGTCTTGGCAGAACTGAAGTACTGCTCGCCTGCAGTCCACATGGTAACACCATCGGTAGGAAGTGGGGTCGAGGTGGGCGAAGGGGAGGTGTCGGAGGCGGAAGGTGATGGGAATGAAGACGAAGTAGGGCCCAGCGGAGGAAGATCATAACGAGCAGCAAGGGCAAACATCGCGAGCAATAGGAGCGGCGCAACGCGTCGAGCCCGTTTCATGAACGGATAGGCGTCACCACTAACAAACATTAAGCATTTGGTGAAGGAAGTGCTTTGAATACATACCCATTTTTCCAGACTTCCCAGAATGCCCTTTTATGCACGACAGGGAAAGAAGGGTGTACATATGTAAAGTATAGGTCCAGTAGCCGCTCTTGTTCATTCCTTGGGGGCAAAAGTTCTTCGCCATTAGGATTACTGCCGAATTTCAATAGGCCCGGAGAAGGCTCTGGGGCGCGCTGTCGATTATCTGTGGTGGATGCGGACTTCGATTGTGACGCTGAAGCACCTTCCGACGCGGAAACGCGAGCGTCAGACTCGTTGCCGTTTTGAGATTCAGCAACTGAAGGGAGCGGAGGCCAGACGCGAGCACCTGGGAACCTCCTATAAAGAGATTGGATAGATTAGAAGGAATGTGTGAAAAAAAAGAGAAAGAAAACAAACCAGATGCCGCCCTCGTTCCTTTTGTCAACCCGCTCTTGGTTGTTCAAGAGGTAGAGTCCACTAGCCTTGCCGTGATAGCGTACTTCCTCTTCTTCGTTGAGACTAAGCTCTCCAACGGCTTCAGTAAGTTGTTTCTCCTCCTCTTCTCCTTCCTTGGAAAGGGCCCCATCGTCTCGCGACCTTGAGCCAGCGGAATTGGGAATAGAAGCGGAGGTGTTGGTAGGACTTGGGGGACACATAGCAGAACCCATGTCTTCGTAGTCGTAATCTTCGTCGCCCAGCCGTCTTCGTTGTCGCTCCCGTCCACTTCCGGAGGGTGCCTTGCCATCGCTCGAATATGTTGCCACGCGGAGTGACAGTTTGCCATTGGCGGCAGTCGGTTCCACTTGGACGTAGGATGGTTCGTTTGTCCTTCCGGCACCGAGCAAGTCGATAACCTTGTCTTGCCACTCATTGGAAGGACTAATAATCAGAGTATCAGCGCACGATGATTGGTGGTGGCAACGACAATTGACATGGATACGCACTGAGTTGAGGTCAGGTCCAACTTTCCGCCCTCCTTCTCCTTCGCGGAACCTGCTGCGATTGATTCGGCCATCTTTTTGCTACTGGATGGGGATGGGTCGGAGCCACGCTTGCGACCTTTGACGCCGTACGGTGAATTGTCGACACGAGTGATGATCTCCTTGGCCAGCGGGTCCTAAAATTACGCATATATAAACGCAGGATATGAATATCTGCGCATATACGCACCTGGGCGATATCTCGGAGCAACGACTGGGCCCGTTGGTCCTTGCTGGCGAGTAGAATCCCAACGAGGGCCTCAGTCTGGTGCAGACGCGCCTCTATAGCATCTATGTAGCCCTTGGGTGGCCCGCGCTTCCTGGAGGGCCCTAGGAAGGTGCAAGCTAGGTATGTGCGCTTTTAGCACGCATATAAGCAGAGATAAAAAGGCAAAAACGCACGTGTGCCGAGCATAATGCAGCTCTTGCATGGTTCGTTGGGTCCTGAGCGCTCGCACTTGCACTTTGACTTGCGGCACTGATCACATGCTGAAGGGAATATGAGATCAAGAGGAGATCAAGAAGAGTGGCAAAAGCGTACCTTTGCTGCTTCTACGGCGGATGGCACGTTCTGCAGAGGCCTGAGAAAGTTGAGATTGGGTGTAGGCGTGGACGGGGATGTCGTCGTAGTCGTCCGAATAGGACATGTGGTTAAGTTTGTGGGATGAGGGAGAGGCAGGAGTGGACCAGGGCTGGGAGTTGTTTGGGTTGTTTGTATATGAATTTGCAAATGAACCGAAACGATAGAGGGGCGTGGGTGGGTCGGAGGGGGAGCGGGACTGGGAGAGTGGGTGGTGATCGTGGGACGGCGGAAACTTGAAGTGGAAGTGGTGAAGAGGCGACAGATCGGGCGAGGCAGAAGCCTCTGACTTGATGTGTGGGTAGAACATACTTTGCAGAGCTCATTCACCTGTGCAGTTATATCTCCACTCCCCCTGGCTCGTCTCGCCCGCGAACCACCTCGATCTCTCTTCGATCACAGATCCACAACTCAATTTTCACCCTGCCAATCTGCCTTCGCGTCATCCATACCGCACCGGCCCGCCTTGAACCCATATGTCTTTCTTATTCAATTCCATCACCTAATCCAACCACTGCGGCTCTCGACCGATCTCATGCCATAATCTCCGTCCACAACCACAGAACCCCTCCTGTTGCCATCCGCTCGGCCGAGAAATCGCACATTCATATATTCTCTCCAGTTCACTCAACCCATGCCACTCCAAACCATCATCTCATTCATTCTCCAACCCCAATCTTGCCATCTCCATCTTTTTCCATCAAAGTCCGCCAGAAGACCTCGTACAAGGGGCATTGCAGCCCGTGGCCGGATCCGCGAGCTTAACTTTGGCCAAACGAATAGTAGCTAGCTGTCGACTACAACAAGCTCAAACAAAAGATTATGCAGAAACGTTCTTGCTTGGGGCTCGGACACACATCGCTGATTGTGTGCACACTCGACAGGGCTGAAGCACTCAAGGTGGACTCTGTCCGAGGGCTTCTCGCTGCAAACTTTGTTGGCACGACCCTGATCCAATCTTCCTTCCGTATCTGGTAAACAACCAAAAAATGCAATTCCGCCATCACAACTTCTTCCCAATCGCCAATCTCAAAGCCCAAAGCCCTTTCTCCACGTTCTGACTCACTTCATAGCATCTGAGCAACTCTTCCCTTCACGTCGACACATTTTTTGAGTTGTCGTAGGCAACCTAATTCGCGCACGTGACACTTAGGAGACACTGCCCCGTCTGTCAGCGATTTTCAACATCGACAAGACTCCTGGAGAAAATTGATCACACCCCAAGTCCAACAGAAAAGAGTGTCGAGTTTTATCGTATGCGTTTGTCAGAACATTTTTTATGTATCATTATATGTCAACCTCCAGGCTACTTCTTTACAACCCACAGCCTCTAGGTTGCACATCCATCATTAAACAATCCAACGTCGGATCACGGTCTCACCTCGTCCACTCTTTTCGTTTGGCAACACGCAACACGCCAACAATGTCCAGTAAGCGTCGCTTCACCGCAACCCCCCAGTATTCAGTTCCCAGTCCCTCTCCTGATGCCCTATCCATACACTCAACCCATCAAAAACATCTCATTATCATTACTTGGCACGTCTTAACTAGTTGCTAGCCAACGGCCACCACCGGAGCCGACGTTTGAAAAAGGCAAAAAGGGCGACTTGCCACGCGCACTCCGCAAAATTTTTCTACCCAAGCCCCGGATTTCGGTTGTCGTTATGTTGCACAAATGCACGCAGGTCAAACACGTACTGACCATGCAGGCGCACCGTTATAAACCGCAAAAGTCCAAGGCAGTTCAAGAGTGAATCCCAAGTCGTTCCTGACACTGCTGCGCCCATGCGACAAAGGGGTTCTAGATACCTGCGAAATCTCGACTCAGGAGCAATGAACATTGAGACACCCTCAGCCCCCCCGAGGTCCATATCCTTTCACCCGTATTCGGGAAATTGGCTGCGTAATATACCCTAAACAATCCAACACCTCTTGAAGGGCATCACCTCAGAACCTATAGTACACAAATGCCGTCCGCGAGTTTTGAAATACCAAACTTTGGCCTCGCAACCCCACCCTTCTTCAAACCCCATAATACCTGATCCAGCCTTCTTTTACTATCGTGGATTTACTAATCGGAACAGATTCCGGGGCCCTTTGTCATGCTCTCCATTTGCAAGATCCTACCTTACTCATAGGCTCACGCCACAGCGGCCAAAGTGAAGGGCCATTTCTCAAATTTGGTATCCCGCAGACCCCCCCTATTCAACTCCGTCCACCACCGATGCGACAATAACGCATCTCAAAACACGTAAGATGAAACCTCCTACCCCCCATCATCACCTGTGAAGAAACCAGGACCCCCCCAGCCCAAAGCCCAATATCAGGTTTTCCAAACTGAAAAGTCCACCCACAACGTCGATCATCTCAACTCTCAACTAGAATATCGTGGCGGACACCGCAACACTCAGCATCAAGCAAACCCCTATTTTGTATCAAATTCACTCCCTCCCCGAACAGTACACGAAAGATAGACCTTGAGTTCTCCTTTACACCGGTTGCAACCTCGTGCCAGGTCCCACCAATTACTAGCACGACAAGGATCACGGCCACCACTACACGACAATATTACAGTTCAAACAATCCGCGTACTAGGGCACAAAATACCAAGCTGGGCCTCTCACCGATATCATCAAGTCAAGCAAAAATCAAGACGAAGAAAAATTAATCATGAAACCATCGCGGGACTGTTGTTTGATAAGTATCTTTGATCCTCTTGTTGACCTTTTGATCCTCTCAAGTTGTTGATCGCATCCTCGATTATTCCAAAAGTAGAGTGACACGCAATCGGAAATATGATTTTCCAATGTTGGAACTTGACAGGGCGTATTCTGGTGTACGTCGCATATGCGGGAAGTTGTGGTTTGTGTTCCAGGTCGTAAATTCCCAGTTGAGTGAGCGTCCATAAGAAATAACAGGATAAAGGCGATTCCAATCACCTTGTCAATTTGTAATGTCGCTCGCTAATCGCCCAGTCTCGCATATCCAAGCGCACACAAGCGCCATACCTCCGTGGTGTGAAGTTGTTGGTTGTCGGGAGCCTGGTGCCCCCCACATTATTCCTCGTATTCATCTGATCACTCGAACAGTGATACTCGGCAAAGTTTAGCCATGAAGCCTCTCACCCAGGGCAGGTGGGGACTGGTTGTTCTTTTTTTTTTACTAACGGTGAACAGTCATATCAATCCGAAAGAGTAGATATGAAACCTCCATCCAACCCAACTCCAAAAGCTCCCAAACTTCACCGAAACACTTACCAGTTACTAGTATACCCGAACAAAGCATTTGATGACATGTCCTATACAATATACCCAAGTCACACGATGATCTACCTGAGCTTTTCAACGCCACGGATTCCCCCGCCCCATACTACCCTCACATTCCACCGACAGCGCCAAGTCACTGTGGTTACTTACTTTACTGGGCATATTGGAACACACTAGGTGAAATCATGACAGAAGGATGTTGCACACCATGGCATACAATGGACATGAGAGCACTGCTAGTTCAGGAGAACTCAGAAGAACTGCTGGGACAAGGGTGAGATATTCTATGTTTGTGTGGATTGGTTCGATAATATCTTCCCTGCACAGGCACCACTCAGATCTGTGCTGTCCAGCTCATCTGTCATCCACCCATTTCTAAAGGACATTCAGAGGGGTCAGCAGCTTGTCAGGATTCTGCCAAGCTTCTCCAATTGTTCTGATGTCGCCTTCTGTCATATGTCAACAGCTCGTGGGACGGCTGTGTTCTGATGTCTAACGCAGGGCTTCTTCTACAGGAAAGCGGAAGCACTCTCTACTACCCATAGCGCACGAAGTCACTGTCAAACAAACCACCAGCGATGGCAACGTACCTGGGTTCCATTTCATCAATACCAACGATATTCGTTCACTCAGCTGGGAAAAACACGCCCCTAGTACCTGATATTGTTTGTTCGACCTCAGTTACGCCAAGATAGAGCACCCGTGACAAGATCCCAGGTGAGGCGGGTTGTCATTTCCAGGAATCCCAGCCCACGGCTTCCTCCCAGTTTATTGTCATCTAGCGGCACATCGCGGATAGGTTCCTGGTGTCTACTTGTCTTACCCCTCGCCATGCTTCACCAGTTATAGTTGGATAATCGGATCCAGTACACGGATCGGACATCAATAAATAGCCAGTGCAGGGAACGGTGGCCATTTTCAGCTTCTGTGTCGTGTCCCTTATCAACTAACTGAGCAAACACGACTTACGATTTTCATGAATGATTTGTTCCGGCTTCCACCAGTGCGTGAACACGCCCTCTACAGGCTCGGTGGACATATTTGGGTCGTGTATAGATTGGTCGCCCATGAACTACGACAATTAAGTATTATTATTAAAGACATCGAACTTGCGTCGTCACCCTCGCTTTGCCCACCACGACCAACTTTTCCAAGGTCTTCGCATCTGCCGATCAAGTTGCCATCACCACTCTCCTCGTCGCTGCAAGAAATCGTTGGAAAGCACCTGCATCGTGTTCAAGTCTACGTATGAGTTCCCGATTGCTTTGTTGGTGATCGCCCTACACGTGACCTACTTGTTTGGCAAGTACAAAACGCGTGCGCCATGATTGCACGTTAAATAAGAGAAGGACATGTCCCGTCTATCAGGGAACCAGCCACATTGGTAAGGCGAACCTAAGGAGGCAGGATGGGAGGCGCTTTTTGAGCATGTGAACGACGCAGGGAGATCAAAGATTATCAGAGAATGAAATCAATCGTAATCAGACGGGAAGAAAGAAATAGGAGCGCAGAACTGAGCATGGGCTCACAACCGACTATAGATGCTGATGTCATCAACCGCACGTCGACTAATACGCGGCTTCCCTCCTCCCACTATCACCTTTCATACATACGCTTATCATTGCTCTGTTGTGTGCGCTTATCCCGACTCGGGAATACCAGACTCATGCCTATTCACGTTCCGTGTGTTGTGAGTGAGGTTTGGGGATTCACCCACCCGACTTACAAGAACATGTATACACTTACATCTTCTAGCGCACATTCTTTCTTAGCATACTACCTTAGGGGGGCTTTACTAAATTTATAAATGCATTCGCAATGTACTGTGAGAACAGGACGTCGTCCTGACAAGTTAGCTTTAGTCTGCATACAGTATTCAAGAAGTGACTGGATACTGAGTACTGAGTACTGAGCCAGTAAAGCATGTTCCACCGCGCCACGCTGTGCGGTGGGACCAGGACATGACTTACAGTGCCATTTCGCTGCAGAACCAAATGCATCGGGATGGAAGGACCTTGAGAGTGGTTCAGTCCCATTCAAAGTGGGAGGCGTAGCTTAAGGGAAGACCATCAAACCATGCGTCAGAGGTATGTATATCGCCACGAGTCATGAATGTCGAGGTCGGTAAGGAGCATGGGGGCGCTAAGTAAAGACGGACGGTGGAAAACACACACATCAAGTAACTTTACAGCACACCGAGGCCTTTTTATCTCTCCCCTGGTGTCAGCGATCATTGGCACTGCTAAGGCTGGTTTTGATATACTGAACTACGACAATTAAGTACTATTAAAGACATCGAACAACTTGTCTCAGTTCACGACAGGGGTAGGTAACGCCCGAACAATCACAAATGACATGGAAATAAGCCAGGAAGTGACAAAAAGCACAACAAGATGAAGGATAGGTAGTTTGTAGATCACAGAACGTGCTCCACCCCTAAACAAGGCGCGACGGGAGACGAGGTACGCATCAACAATTACGGGTGCCAGTACAGGCCAAAGCTGACAATTAAAAGAGGTGAAAGTGCTGAAGAGATCAAAATTGGGCAGAAATCAATGTCCATCAATCATCTGAGGCACGCTCATTTTCGAAGGTGGAGGTAGCGTCACAGGAGAATTCGCTGAAGCAGACGACGAGAGAGGAGGGATACCGGGACCACTTACTATCTTCTGTTCCTCCGTAACTCGCTCTTTGTTTTTCTCCCTCTCCTCTGTCTCTACACCACTAACAGCACCATTAACACTCCTCGCCGAAGGCGAAGTAAATGGCCCACTTCTTCCTTCAGAGCCGACAGGAGTCCCAGCTCTCCCAGGCCCAGCAAGTATTTTTGGACTAACGAGGGGTTGCTGGCCGCCAACGGACTTTCCGCTCTGATCAAGAGGCGACAGAGGCCTCATCTTGTACCCCACAGGGGGAGGCGACCTTGCACCTACTGATCCCCCCGATCCTCCCGCCGCAGCCAAAGCACGTTCACGCTCACTTGCACCCATATTCGCATTGCCACTAGGCGGCGGCGGTGGCGGAGGTCCATACCGTACTGGAGCCGGCGATCTTTGCCTCTGTAGACTCGGGCTCGAAGTCGGCATTGCAACGTTGCTGCTTCCTCTCGTATCCAGATTGGTCGCTCCTGTGTTCGATAAACCACCAACACCGGATGCTCCACTGCTCAGTACTAGGTCCCTCTCGCGCTCGCGCTCGCGATCCCGTTCCCGTTCCCGCTCGCGTTCATTCAACAATGCAGGACTGTGTGGCAGAGGTGGTCGCCTAGGCGGCGATATCGCTGGCACCTCCCTGTTTACACCGCTAGCTGACGAAGATCCAGGGGGAGGAGGACCTGCAGAGGGAGTTGAAGGGCCAGCAGTAGGAGGTGCACTTCGCCCTGTACTCGGGAATCTATGTCCAGGGGATCTAACATGTCCATCGTATCCGGACGATACTGAGAAGAGTATCATCAGCTGTAGTCGAAACAGCGAAGTTGCAGTTACTTACCACGAGGCGACGAAGTCCCGTTCAAGGAAGTAGCCTGCATAGCTTGCGTCGAAGCCATGACAAACGGCGTTGGTATCGGTCTGTCACTTTCTAGAGACGATGGCGGCGGGGGAGGTCCTGGTACAACAGGCCCTTGACTCCCTTGCCTCTGAGATTGCGATTGAGACTGAGACGAAGGCCCGGGCACAGGCGATGACCTCCTCGAAATTCTCGCTCTCTCCTTCTCCCTCTCCTTCTCCCTCTCCCTGAATTCTGCCTGTTCTCGACTCATAGGGTGATCATCCCTTGGCGGAGGTGGCGGTCCATGCTTTGCGCCCGAAGAAAGGTTGATTACTTCCGTCGGGTAATGACCATGCCCTGAATCCGGTCGAATCTCCCCGTATTCTCTAGGTGCTCTTGGACTCTGCATTGCAGACCCAGGCGGCTGCCCACCTGGGCCAGTAGACTGATTATGGTGGTGATGCACGACGTGATGATGATGTGGCGCCCGGGGATGATGGTGTCCTCCAAAAATATGAGGATGCTGGCCGGATGCCATGCCATGCACATGCTGGTGCATTGATTGCGGGGGCAGTGGTCCAGGAGGCGGACCTTGTCGATGCGCCATAATCTGCATATGCCTTTCGCGCTCCCTCTCTATATCCAACATCATCCCTTCTTTTTCTCTGTCTCCCTCCCTTCGTTCCCTCTGCTCACGGTCCTTCATCGCCATCCTATCCCGTTCCTCTTCCTCACTTCCCATAAGATAATCTCTCCTCCTATCCTCGCCAGGCACCCACTCCCCCTTCGGCCTTGCCTGCCCTGGCCCCGGATACCCGCCAGGTCCAACAGGGGCGGGTCCAGCACCGGGTGGCATACCCGGCCCAACCCATCCTCCATGAGGTTGTTTCCCGTTCGTCATACTGACACCATTCATTGGCGAAGGCGATCTCCTTCCATGGTGTCCGGGTGGTCCAGGCAATGGAGGACCGGGCGGTGGAACGCCTTCAGGATACGATCCCCCATTCACCTGCGACCCATAATAATGGTGCGGAGGAACAACTTGCGGCATAACCGGTATCATCTCGTCCATCTGGTATATTGCTGGTCCAGGGGGTCCTCCATGCGGTGGAGGGTGACCATGCCCGAGTCCATGTCCAGATGGCGGCGGTGGCATCCTCCCATTCGCCGGATTCGAATACGCATAACCCTGTGGAGGGTGCATCTGAGGCGCAAATTGAGGTATATGTTGTGGCGGTGGCATTCGGCCAGGTGGGACAATAGGATTGCCCATGTGATCCGTATATGAATCGTATCCGCCAAATCCTAACGGTGTTGCAATTTGCCCTGGGAATCCAATGACAGGATTGCCGCGAAAATCATAGCCTCGGCGATTAGAGAGGAATATCTCGAGATCAGCGTTGATTTCGCTGGCTGAGAGACCTGTGAGTTCGGGGTAAACACCTGGCTTTGGCGTTGGCTGTGAGTTGTGGACTTTCCGCCTGTCGTCAAACGGGAAGGATTTGATAATTTTGCGTAAAGAGGGTGCAGGAGGTACTTCGGAAGGTGGTAGTGGCACACGTCGAACTACCAGCACACAATAAGGGCAGAGTATAGCGAGAACAACGTAGATACATACCCGGTTGGGGCCGTTCCATAGTTCTTCTTTCTCGTTCCAAACGCCTTCTCTTCCTACTCACCTCCGCAATCATATCGGTTTGTAGCTCATCACGAGCGAGCTACATGCGGCTCAACAGGTAACCACGTGTACATAGAAAAATACGTACCTTCCACCAACTCCATGTTGCGTCTTCATGGATGCGTCTTTTCTTGGCAATATTCGCAAGCTCATACTCGCGTTTCCGCGAAGCCAACTCAAGGCGCTTGTCACGACGATTCAGCAACTCTTTCTGAATATGAATAAGCTCCGGGTGCGTCCCTTTGAGCATCACAGGGGACAAAAATACAGAAATTAGTTAGACTTCCAAAACAATGCATACGCACAAAATCCTTACCTTCATTAACAAGTTTCTCTTCCCAAGCCAACCCTTCCATCTTCTCCACATAAACACGTTCCCTCAGCAGCGCAAATTTCAGCTCAATCGTCGCAAGCACGTCCAATGCTTCAGCCCTATGAGCAGGCTGTAAATCACTCTCCATCTCCACCTCTAAATCATCCTCCGGCAGGGGCTCTTCAGGCTCCACCTCAGCCTCTACCTCAACCTCTGCCCCATTCTCGCCCTCCTGCTCCGGTTCGTTCTCAGGTTCATCCAGATCAACTTCTCCAGACGGTTCATTGTCTCCATCTCCCTCGGCTTCAGGTACGTCGATATTGATATCCAAAGGCGGGGGGACATGTTTGGGGGGTTTCTCCTTCTTCTCTGGCTGAATGTTGACTGGTGGGTCGTCACAGTCGTCGTCCTCGTCGTCATTAGCTGCCTTGGTGGTTTTCTTCTTCGCAGAATCTGCCGTATCCTTAGTCTTCACGGGACCAGGAGAGCGAGACCGAGAAGATGTGGATGTAGGGGAAGGCGGGTCAATGACTCCGGAGCCCGCCATGATGGACGAAGCAGCTGCAGCTGCAGCAATCGGCGCAATCGCCTCGACTAAAGGCCCTGTGTCGTCAACAACACGAGACGAACCCTTCGGTGGCGAAGTCGCGGCTTTGAGCGCTGCGCTGCTAACGATAGCCGGGGCATAATCGTTTGCAGCTAGGGTGGCTTCTGGTGGGTCGATCTCTTCGGCTGAGGGGTCCAAAGAGTCGCCATCCCCGCCGACGTCGCCGTCCTCCTTCTCATCTTCCTTCCCGTTTTCTTCCTCGTCTTCAGTGTTGTTCTCCTCTTGATCCTTTGGCGAGGGAGGGTCGTCAGCAACATCCTCTTCCTCGTCTATGCCGTGCCAACGACGATAAGTTGAGTAGGCTTTCATGGGCAAGAGGTATTTCCTGGCGGGCATTTTCCTGCCGCCGAGAGGGCCTCTTCGCATGACTGGCCTTGTTGGCCTCAATGTTCTCGAGTTTACCGTGGATTCCTTTTGTTTCTGAGGACGCCTCTCGCCTTCAGATTCTTCATCCGACCCGCTTTCCGTCTGCTCCTCAGAATCAGTTCCAGTGGCACTCGTCGACTTTTTTGGACGACGAATCCTTACATGCTTATCCTTTTCACTCTCGGCTTCTTCGCTCTCTGCCTCTTCTTCCTCCTCCTCCCCATCTTCTTCGTCCGAGCCAACCGTGACATTCTTCGGTGACCCGGAACCGCCGTTGACCACCTTGGTGGATGAATCGACGTCCATAGCGTCATCTTCATCGCCACCTTCGTCACGATTGACTCCCTTCTTGCCCTTTGCTTTTCTTACCAAGGAAGTCGATGCGGAGTGACTGCCGCCGACGGCTCCCTCCTCGTCCGCTTCATCCCCTTCCTCTTCATCCTCTTCCTCTTCCATAGGTTTCGGAGGTCCGGACATCTCTTCCTCTTCTTCCTCCCTATACGTCTCTGCCCACCCCCACATGGGAGCCGGGACGAGGCTGCTCCTCTTCTTCCTTCCTCCTCCCCTCTTCGCACCAGCGGACGAGGTCTTCTGCGTCGCACGTCTAGACGCGTTTGTCGACGTGCTAGCAGGGGCACCACCTCCTACCGAGGTACCCCCAGCCGATTCATCATCACCCGCCATTGTGGTGTCACCGTCGGGTGGGTTCGGAGCATTATCGCGCTTGTCTGCGGTATCCTGTTCTTCTTCTGTGAGCTCTGAGAGCTCCGAGTCGCTTCCAAGGCCGTGGGGAGGTGCGGCCTGTTTGTTGTTGGTGTGTGCTGCCTGTGCCTTGTGTGTGGTTGATCCCCTTGCCCTCGGAGGTGGCGGAGACGGGGTTGGGGATGGGCTGCTAAGGGAATCAAGAGAAATGGAGGACGCCGGCATCGTTGGCGATGACGGCGAGGACGTTTGTTATGGCAGCAGGGGAATTGTGTGATGGTATGGTCAAGAGGTGGTGCGTGCGCGAGAAAGAGACTGATTAGGTCCGTTTCCTTTTTCGGTATTGCAAAAATAATTGTACATTATTTTCATCTAATCTTATCTCCAAACCATCAGGCACTATTTGTTTGATAGTGGTTCGTCGATAGCATGACCAATTGCTGGCTCTTTTCCTAGTTAGGACCTCGTCAAACCGTCCCGAGGATGAAGCAGAGCTGTCTACCAGACCACAGTCTAGCTAGTCATATGTCATGGCACCGCGAGGATCAGCGATCTGCTACGGGAAGACACTCGAGAATATACAAGAACCCGAAACACTCCTCGATTCCGGTTTCCATCTGACTTTTCTGCATGACATTGCAGTGCCGAAAATGTCAGAACGGGCCAAAAGCGTGTCCCGGGCGCTAGGGATACCTTATGTTCTCTCGACTTCGAAGATACAGGTTCATGCTAATTTACAGGTGGAAGGAACCCCAGACCTGTATCGGCTCACCTCGACTACTAGTAGAACGACTTGGTCTATATGACGCCTCAACATGAGTAAGCAGCGAGTAGATCATTGTCATTGAAAGGATCATTTGGAACATGCCGAATATACTGATATTCGGCGCCAAGTAAGAATCTTGCACCAAAGGTTTCGGATAGTAAGGCGCTCTCTGACCAAATATTCTATAGCACGATTATGCACCTTCGGAACGTATATAGAACAAACGACTCAACATCGAAACGTTGACGCAATCCACAGTGCCCTAGAACCTTTGCTATACACACCATCCGTCGGGGTGATTTCGGCGAAATAAATTCGGGACCACAGGACTATACTTAAACCAGTATGCTTGTCGTCCAATGTCCCGATACTGAGCACCAAAACAGGTGGGGTCAAGGTTTCCCCTCGACACTGTTGTACTTGCACCATCTCACACTCATGTTGTTTTTATTTTCCAGCATCTCCTAACTCCTAACCCTTTATGCATTTAGTTTTTTTTTTCTCATTTTCTTCCTTCAAAGCTCCCCCCACTTTCCTGTGGTATTTCCCATTTCTTTCTTTAGGCAGTCCTCTGTGTGTCTCTACAGGTCTCCCTAAGTTTGCTCCTGTCTTTGTACAAGTCTCTCTCTGTGTCTCTCTCTGCATGTCCCTGTATTTCTCTCTAAGTACTCTAGGATCTCCCCTCACCCTACAGAATGAGTCCCTACAAGCACCCATAACCCAAGATTAATTTTATTTAATTATGTAATTGTTCCACAGATAATCTGAGTCTAAAAATAGCTTGGAATGCTGATCCATGTATGACACCAGACAGTGTATATCATGTGTATCAATATAAATTGGTTGACTACATTGTTCTATTTGGCTATGTAGAGCACCTGATAAGCCTTATAAGATGAAATGGGCTGTGTCAGGGTTTCCCCTTAACACCATTGTACTCAGCTGTCTAGTACTCAGAGTATCTTTTTGCTCCCTGCATCCCCTAACCCCAAGATATATGGTTTTGTTTTGCACAAGCATCATGTCTCAAGTTGTACTACTACTACACTGTAGCACTCATTGTTGTCATTTATTTCACACCACCCCCTAAACCCCATGTAAAATAGCATTTTGCTATATTCAATATTTGCTTATTATTTGTACTATTTTGTGTTATTTGATGAGAAATCAGCTACAGATATCATATTTACTATGCACAGAGGTGAAAAAACTGGCCAAGTCTAACTGGAATGTATCTATAGCCCCTACCTAAACCAAAGAAAACCAGTATGAATTAGAGGTAAATGAACAACAGCTACACAATCATTTGGCACTTACTTCAACCTGATGGTCCTTTTGAAAATTTCTGAGTCGCGGGCAGTTTTCTCACTCCTCTATCCACTTGCAATTCTGCATGAAGCTTGGTGCATGTGTAGAGCACTAGTCTATCAATTTCTCATGATTTTATGACAATCCTGAGGAGCACTCCCTGAAAACGTGCAGCATGCACACTCTAATACACCATGTAGCAACATTGTGCCAACTCTTGAGGATTCATACATGTTAAAGAGCCAAAGGTTTCGCAAGGCAACCATGAACATTGCGTTCAATCACCAGCACCTGGCAATAGCTACGAGTATACCGGACACCCAACCCACTATATGCAAAACCTAGTGTATTTAGTACTATATCAAATTCCCTATCCTCTACAAATGTATAAAGCAACCAAGCACAATAATCAGTTCCAAACCCAAAACCAAGGGGAAAAAAGCCTAAAAATCCCCAAGATCAACATCAACAGCATCAATAACCGATGCCTCAAACGTCTTAGCACCACCATTCGCCTTCCCGGAAAGTGCAGACGGTGGCAAAGCCGACGCTCTAACCGACTGTAAAGGTTGTGGCGTCCCGCTCGGCGTACCCGGTCTGTCATTCGGGGGTTCAGCTCAATCAAGACTCAAACAACACCAAAGCAAAATTAGGACAAACCTTGAAGTCGTCGGCGTGGCAGAATTAAACAGTCTCGGCACAGTTTTCAGCCTCGCACTCGGATCTTGCATCTGCACAGGCGTCCCAGTAGCAGCCAACTTCCTCTCCCTCCGTTTTCGCTCTGCCTCTGCCAGCTCTGCTTTCCTCACAGCCTCCATATTCGCTTTCCTATTCCGTTCATTCACCTTCGCCAACAAGTCGGCTGCTTCTTCACTCTGTCTGGACTTAATCGGCGCCACGAGAGCGGCTAACTGGGCGTCGATTTGGGCGACCTCGTTGAAGTCATTGCGGCGGAGGGCGAGAGTTCGGGCGGCGTTGAGTCGAGAACGTTCCATCGTGGTCATTCCCACAGATTTATTGGCCTGGAGCTGAGACTTGCGCGCAAGCATTGCGTTGATGTCACTCTGCGAGGGATGGCAGTGTAAGGGAAAAGAATACATTGGTGCCGTTGGGGCGGCTTACCTCCGTGACAGGTTGTGTTGGTAGTTTGTGTAATTGTGCAACTTTGATTTCGAGGTCGCGTTTTGTTGGTAGCTTGACGTCTTCGGACGCACACGTCCGCTTCAAACGCTCAAACTCTTTCTGATCCGACGTCCATTAGCATGGTTCCAGATTGATTCCGGATCTATTTGACATACGGGCGTGATTGCGCCGTTTGACACCTTGTCCATAGGGAAAACGCGCACAGATTTGCCGTGCTTGAGCTCGAGAGCTTGATCTACTGTTTTGTCATTGACTTTGTAAGGCTTAACAAAGTCGGGAGCAAGGTCTTGATACAGACGGAGGATGAGATAGGGCATGGGGAATATACTGGAAGCGCACTCTGTATTTCGCAAATCCGGTAAACGGGTTCGTGATCGTCCTCCTGACCAATTAAATACCGCACCCATGCACCTGAGACCTTTGAGCAAGCAGGCGGAACTACGAGGGGCTGAACGACGAACCTTTAACGTAATCTTCAAACCACGGAGCCAGTGCATGCTTGACCAGAAGATCTCTCGACAACCGGCACTTCTCGAGATCTTCGAGGGTAATGGGCTCGCTCTCCGACGAAGGCTTGTTGAATATTCGTCCAACTTTCTCTTCTTCCTGTTCGAACTTGGTGATCTGACCGTCCTCAGATTCACCGTCCGAAATCTCCATATCTATGGGTGATGACGAGCGGTCTCGTTTGGGAGATGAATGCTGGGAATTTAACTTGGTTGATGCATATTCTAGTGCCTTAGGGTCGAACGTACCCGCTTTCTCTCATCCTTTGCTTTCCGCTTCGCCTTCAACTCGGCGAGCTTGGTCGTCTTTTCCTTTGTCGCACCTCTCGCCGTGTGCTGACCTGAACAGAGATATCAATATCGTTATCGTCCAAAAGGGAATTCATGAATTCCGCACGTTTGGCTGCCTTTGCTACGCTGTCATCGCCTCCACCTCCCCGTTGTTGCTGTACCATCTGCGAAAGCAGCCGCTTATCTAAAAGCTGTTGCTTCTCTTCCAACCGCTGTGATAGAATTTCCTCTCTCTCAACCTCCGGCATTTGCAGGAGCCTGTGCACAGCGGAATATACGTGAATTATGCGAGGAGGGTAGGATGGACACATACTGTTCTCTATCATGCTCATCTTTATATTTCCCTTCCAACGGGTATGGGTCCTCTTCCTCTTCTTCGCTCTCTGGTGTGTGCTCTGAGTCGCTGGTGACCAAGGGACTAGAGTCATAGGTTAATATCCAGAAATATTAGGCATGGCTTGATACCGACTCTTCCTTGCGTCGCTTGTTGGACTTGGATGCGTGGGACTTTTTGCGCTTCTTCTCGCCGGCGCCAGCGAGTTCAAGGATTTCGTCGTCGAGGTCTGACATAATGACAATGAAGGACTATGGAGAGGATGTTATGCACTGCCAACTCCGACAGAGAACATTAGCTCCTGGGTTCCCACGGTCTTCACTTGAGGACATTCACATTCTGTCCTCTGGCCGTCTTGTTGTCTTGTTCCGCGAGCCCTGTTCGATGCCCCTGAACCTCTGTGCAGGACTACCCATGTTGTCCAGGTCCAACATCGGAACGGTGACATGGTGACACTCCTCTGCAAACCTTCCACCGTGTTCTGCGGTGTTCTCCAAAACAGGCACTTGGCGAGGTTCCCGATCTCCAACTCCATCTCTGACAACAATGTTCGGCTGCTGCGTCGCCGGCCGTCTCCTCCAAACAAATCTTCAGCAGGTCGACGAAACCCATGCGTTGTTTGAGCTGCCGCAGGCGAGCACCATTAACCACGTTTGTGTCTTCCTCCTGGGCACCAGTATGGTATTACCACGGTTGATTTCATATCACAAATTTATCTTTCCCCGTAGTTCCATTCCCTGACGGTTATGGTGCAACCGTGCACTTCTTCTGGCCGGGAAAGGGCTTCCAGCTACTAGGAATGTAAGTCCGTCTCTTCACCCATTTCTCCACAACTCCCTCACCGACCCTCAACATCAGGCTGTCCAACGAAAAGCCCTCCGCTATCTTCCGCCTCCGCGGCACATTTACATCCAACCCCGCTTCCACCCACACTCAAAACGCGTTCTCATCCACGTCCTCCACCCAAAATCCCGACGCAGACGTGACCGCAATCCTTGGCCTCTCCGTCGAGCCCCTAGACCAGATTCAGGCTCAAATCTCTACTCTTAATTCCTCTTTGGTCAAAAGTCCTCAAGACCTCACAAAAGATCCATTATTCCTCGCGGATCGCATCGTCAAACACCTCTTCAATTACATTTCAAGCTTCATCGACAGTTCGGGAAAGGTGACGCCTGATGTTATGGTTCCTATGAGCATCATCGGCAAGTGGTACGAGAACTTTTTAAGCAAGGTCAAGGCGGGTGGGACGGGATTTTTGGAGAGAGGTGACTAGAGGACTTGGTGTGGCTTCACTTGGCAGTTCTCTGTATGTAGACCATCTACTTATCGTCCCAGGGGATCCAGGGGAATATGCCATATGGCCTTGAGCAAGGCCGCCTGGCGAAATGGCATCGCGTCTGACTACGACTTGCATCGGAATCAGGAGATTGCAGGTTCGACCCCTGCGGTGGTCATAGTGGACTTCCAAGTTTCTGTTTTTGGATTAATCATTATTTTGAGATCCATTTCATCATCCAGATGGACGAGAGGGGGTTGAATCCTGCTGCAAAGGCCGAGCCCATCCAACTGAAAATATCAGAGCGCTGCCACATTCCCGCAATGCCAGGCCAGGCCACGGATGCCCGTTATATGATTTTCAAAAATTCACCGGCATCAGGAGATTGCAGGTTCAATCCCTGCGGTGGTCAATAATCACTAATGGTCCTGTTTCGGCTCCCACACCTGCGCAATCTGGTGTTGTCCAAGTTGATGGTAAATTGGTACATGTGCAATGTGTCGTCATATAGAAATAGGCGCCAACTCCAAGTAAGGCCGCCTGGCGAAATGGCATCGCGTCTGACTACGATAAGTAATCAGGAGATTGCAGGTTCGACCCCTGCGGTGGTCAGTGTTTTTACCCAAAATTAGGTGTTGCGGAACGATTGAACGGTTCAACACCCCACTACCTTCGCAAATGATACCCAGAAGTCCTAGTAGTTTATTTCAATTGCCTGGATTTTACAAGTAGTGCCTGGGTTTTACAAGTAGTGCCTGGGTTTTACAAGTAGTGCCTGGGTTTTACAAGTAGTGCCTGGGTTTTACAAGTAGTGCCTGGGTGGCTGGGTTTTACAAGTAGTCCAGGCCAGGACGACAAGGTTTTATCTACATCAATCTACTTTGATTTATAGCTGAGAGCCCTAATGTCAACGAATCAATGGCGTAAAGTCGCCGAATGTGGAGTACCATCCTCGTTGACAAAATCATCCGTATGACGACGAATGGACTGTAAGTTGACGTTGTTGGGAACTGGTAAAGTGCTCGGGTATAGTTGACACTCACGGGATCATCAAAAATATGTAATCTGGCTACGTACCGAGAGACTTTTAGCTGAATTCAGATCAGGGGTCAGGAGATGGCTTACAGATTGAATGACTACGCCCAAACCTAGCGCAGAATATGCTTGAGAATAGCAGTGGTTAAGGAGTGCGTGTTTCGACGTCAACGAAACTTACCACAGAGATAAACGTAGAACAGGACGCCTAAGGTATGAGGTAAGATACGGGTAACGTGAAAGCAATTCAACGGGATCCGACCTTCACGGTATACTTGATGCATCAAGCTGCGCCCCCCTAAACCTATTCGGTCTGATCTGACTGTGAGCATGTGGAATTAGAGGTTGGCTCATAAAGAAAGTATCTCCGACCCACGCATTCGGATGGTTGGGATCAGGGTCAGCACAAGTACCACTAGACTCTTCATCACCTAACCAGCTTAAAAGATATATCAAATGAAGCCGGCTCACCAAAATCAACAAAAAAGTTAACGAGGTAAGTAAAGTACCCGTGCTTGAGCGGTGTGTCGAAAATACATCCCTTAACTCCGCCAAGGGACCGAAAACTGTCTATTAACAGGTATTTAGCATCTTCCGACTATTCCCAAGCCAATGTTTCAAGGTATCGAACACTCACAAGCAGCTGATGCGAAAAATTTTGCAGCGAAATATGTTTGAAAGGCAGTCGCTCCGGTGAACAGGCACACCGTTCCGACAAGAATTCGTTTGTCACTTCCCCACATGACCCAGAGGCGTAGGCACAGAATTGCTTGAGCCTTGAATCAATGCCAGACCACTTCTAGTAACTGAATCCCAGTTGCTTACTTTCAGAAAGGAATACACCAATTATAGATACGTCTGAGACGAAAATTAGCACGAACTATTGGAGCTACACCGTAAGAACTCACAAGTATGTGCTTGCGCTACGCCTTCACAGGTGGAGACCTGATTCAGTCCGAGCACTGCGCATGGAACCATCAACACAAAATGACTTCTCACGAAGAATCCAACCTACGGAGCTGCTGTAGAATCAGATTCGGTATGACAAAATAACGATCTAGAAGAAAGACACATTTCATCAAAGTCCACCGGGAAGCCCAGACAAGGTCTATCTCCAGTGAAAGCATCAAAAGGTAGTCGTATGCCTTTTCAAATAATAGATGAGCAGGACTGGAAAAAAACAGAGAGTTGGACAGTGTGGTGATTTACATATATCGCTAGGGCAATCCCTAAAATAAAATATCGGCGCTCGCAATTGATCCGCTCAGAGGATTCATGCGGCGTACCTTCCATATACTGTTACAGTGATTATGAGTCTGTTGACGTTATATATATTCAGGGACGTCCAGGCTTACCCGAGATAACTGAAGTTGGCGTAGATCTTGAGTGTATTGTTCAAGTGGAATCATTGTGGGGACACGCTAGGAGTACAAGAAGGTGGGGGGATGTACTCGGGCGACAAGCCTTTTAAAGGCGCTGATGAACCCGATGCAAATATATCTCTGATTCTGATGGATGCCACTACAATAGATGCTTGGGCGATGGTCCAAACCTCGAAGTCGTGGGGTCGTTCAATAGCCTTTGTCCTGAATCACTACGTGACACTCGAACTAACGAGAAGTAATATTGTTCCAGTCCATGAATGATTCATGCAGCCCAAAGCAGCTGCTGGAGATTATACGGTATCACTGTCTTCGGTGGCTTCCTCGGCTTTATCCTGCTTGTGATCCATGCTAGGATGAGAATGATGATGGGACTGATGACCACGATGCATAGAGCTCATCTTGCTAGTGGCCGGTTATTCAAAGGCTGTTGCCGAAGTATTCCTCTACATCATGAATTGATTTCATCAATGGCACAGCTACTGCTTGTGGCGTAGAATGCTGTTCATTCCATCAAAGGCACAGAGCCTCAAGCGCCTTGCTAAGCCTTACCCGGAGTCATGACCACTGGCGGCGTTCAAACTACTTGATTGTAACAGACTGACTCAAGTAAAAGCATGAGCATTCGTACGCCACCATCAGCCCCAGGTCATAGTAATAGAATCTAACATGAGCTAAGATCTCACTTCACGTTCGTCCGATTTCACCATCATGCACAATGGATTATCGTGATCCTCCGAGCCAATGGCGCTGTTGACTTTGATTAATCCAGTGCATTGAAGAGACGATGGTGGCGGTTCAACAAGAAGTGAGTCGCGGAGCTTCAAACCACAAACGCCATGTTGAGATGCCACACAGAGAATCTCGACTGGTATGTCGGAATAGTCGGAATAGCGAAAAAAATAGCGAGCGAGTGTAGTGATGATAGAGACCGGGGATATATGGCGTCGGTATTCAAGCCTTAAAACAGAGAACCGAAACTTAAGGAAAGACTGGGAGCGACCAACTGGCTATACTACGAACACGAAGGACCTTTTTAAAAGCAACCATGGTGAGCGGAAAGGACAGGCTGTCAGAGTATGTACGTCTACAAGGTGTCCACGGAACGTACCACTTGAAAAATCAATGGTTAAAGCTATTTTTGTCAAGTTTGAAGGTACTGAATGTCGTATGTTACGAAAATACCATCCTAAGTACTGAAGATTGAATGACTGGTAAGGAACGGAGTCCGAAGCGGTGACAGACTGGCAGCGGAATGTCTAACATGCTTTGACGGCTTAGGAGGAGGGGTCCGGTTACCAATTTCATGGGCAACCGGTTCACTCCACAGTATCATGGCACTGTCATCGAGGTGGGTTCTTCAGATACTGCAGGACATGATATGGAGGAAACACGTTGCCGTGATGATTTTGGCGAAGTCGAGCACAGGAAGACCTAAGTTAGCCTTTGCCCATGGATGCATGCCAGGCATTGGGGAGAGATGTGCTATCCGGCACTGAGGCTCAGTGGACATGCGACTCCGCTCTCAACAGAGAGGTCCTTTGTATCAATAGTACTTAGGTTACTGATCGAAACTTGGGTCATTATCTATGCGTTTTGGCTCCTCCGAGGGATTTAGCTGGATCTGATCACACTCAATTACCAATGGGCCTAGGTGCTTGAATGCTTAATGCAGTAACAGTAATATAATAGCAGTACTTGTTGATAATGGGATATGTGTGCTATGGAGCGCTACACGCACAGTGGTTTGTCTAACTACAAGAGCTTGTATCTAAGACTTACGATGAGTAGAGCTTAGAGTGTGGAGGATGTTTCAGATAAAGTGGGTTATTTTATGGAGATGAATGTACAGCCCTTATATACAACATACAGATGGTCCGTGAGCGGGTATGCATACACTACAAGTCCTGTGTAGAACATAATGGCGGCGATGCGAACAACCTTAATTTAATAATAGACGTTCTGCGATGCTCCCTGGAAAGGGCAGTCTACACATAGAACATAGAAGATACATGAAGTCTAGAGCATCAGATAAAAGCTCGAAGAAGATTCAACAATACTAGTATCGCCGTTGTTGAATATCCTAGCATTGATGTTGGTAGCAACTCAGTAGCATATGATCCACGGGTATTGGGCCTCATCCCCGCCAAACGGATCATTCAAATGGCGATAAACAGGCTATCAAAAACTGTCCACGAGAATTAGCGCAAGGGGATGAAAGTACTATTTGCCTATCAAAAGCCAAGCACTTCATTTTGATATACCGCTTCCTAATTATAGCAATTCGACTCGTAGTTTACAGATAGGCAACTGTACAGTCGGCGTAATTCTTAAGTTGCACCACGAATTAGGATTCACGTCTATGATTGAGGCCAGCACAACGTATAAAACAGGCATAAAAGACAACAGGTGTGGCATTTACCAAGAAATATTGATACCAGCAACAGCGAGCATAGCCCCCAACATCTAGAAGTTTTCTGTAGACCAGGACTATCAGTTTGTGAAGCAAGACATAGAGTGAATAGGATAGTGTACCTTTACCGAAGAAGAATCGTGTTCCTTTAGGATCAGACCATTTGTTGGACATTTGATGCAAGGTCTTGGATAAGACAGCCGGACCGCAGAAGAACTGAGCACAAGTCATCAGCTCGAAGTCCTGAAGTCGAGGACAAGAAACGGAGGCGAACGTACCACACCGACGTCAGTCTCAGGATGTTTCTCAGTAATTGCACTAAAGACGCGATCCCAGTTAGGTCGACCAAAGTGAGTGGGTGCCCGGAGAGAAGTGATAGCGTCTTTCTCGGCACCGACGTCCTGGACGATGATGTTGTTCATCTCGTCTTCCTTGAGTTTAGCGGTCAGGTATATGTTGATCTCAATGCGATTCTGGGTGTCTTGTTCCTCGATAGCGTGAAGCAGGGAATGGAACCATTCAGCAGCGCCGAAGTCGCGAATGACCCAAGTGAAGTAGACCTAGAATACGCCGTTAGTTTATCAGGCGGTAGTGCCGAGGATGAACTGACCTTGGAGAGACGAGTTGGCTTCGAGTTGTGGAGGTTGTTCATGCGGTACCAGATGGACTTGAGGATCCTACAGAGATCAGGTGAGCGCAAAATTCCCCCCACGAAGGCAGGTGATGAACTAACGAAGCAAAAGGAGTCACACCAATACCGGCGCCAACCAACAAGACAGTCTCGAACTTAAGGAAGTCTTCACTAGCGCTTCCGAAAGGACCGTCAACCATGACGCGAGGAAGAGCCACATTCCAAGGCGGATTGGTATCGGTGCCAACAACCTTGCCGCCGGCTGCTGAGTCCTTCTCACCTTTGCCCTTAGTGAAGTTGCAGCCGCAGGCTTTAGCGAGGGCAGAGGTGAAATCACCCTTGACGGAAATATGAACCGACAAATAGTCTTCCTCAGGGGCGCTAGATGATCCAATGATGTGAAAAGGTGAACATCGGTGTGAAATGGTGATGTGACGCACCTGGTAAGGGTGAAGGGGTGCCATTGGAAGTACGAAACCTCGGGGCAGCAGATGAAAATGTATTGTCCAGCCCGCGCTTTGGTCTTCTCCTTCTTGATTTGGAGCTCCATAACGTTCGAGGGGTGTTGAATGACCTTGGAGATGTAAGTGTAGTGACGAGAGCGGACCTCACGCAAGATGCGCTCATAGATCCAGATAACACCACCAACAAGCCAGTATCTCTATCGGGTTATCAGCACAAGTAGATTGGATGACCTCAAATGTGATACCTACCCAGAAGACTCCAATGGTGTTGAAAGAACAATACGGAGGACGATCGGGCTTGATCATGCAGAACATCCCATGAAGTTGCCAGCAGATGAAGAAGATAATGAAGAGGTGGTGGGAATACCAGAACCGCTCGAAGTGGGCACGCCGGTTCTTCTCAAGAGCAAAGAAGACCATGATGCCCAAAGCCACCGTCATAATCCAACCGGTAACACCAGGGCCAGTAGTAAAGTTGACAGCGAGGAAAGAAACAACCTTCTTGCCAAGGGTTGTGGCAGTCGGGTCAGCAGCTGCGAGCTTTGCAAAGTTTACCATGTGGGCAGCTACGTGCACTACAGTGCCAACGACAATGGACCATGCTGTCGCTTTATGGAAGGTGATGTTCTTGTCAAACGGGATGATGTCGTTTAACGGAGTGCGACGAAGGAGCGAGATGAAGTTACGGCAGACAGGGAGAAGGATGAAGATAACATCAACATGAAGTACCAAGGCAGCCGTACGTGCGATCGCTAAGAACCGAATTAGGGCAACGGCAGAGTGAAAAATGGAGGAACAACATACGGAAAGTGATGCCGAAGGTTTGCCGCGCTTGGACCGAGTTATCCTTGAGCTGGTAGTTGATGAAACCGAAGACCGCCACCAGCAAGTGCAGAAAAATCCAAACGCCAAAAAACAACTGGCGCCCTCCCTCATTAATCATCCACACATCGAATCGCTGCTTCAACGTCTTGGGTTGGTTTGGCGCTGGCCTGGTCATTGAGCCCACAGTGTTGGAACGTTGAAGTCCCTGCAATCTCCTCCTCTCCGTCTTATTGCGTTGAAGGTGGTTCGGCTGCATGCCCCCAGTGTAGTTACTATCAAGGTCGGGGTGCTGCTGAAGCTGAACCATGGGGTTCCTGCCATCCGAGAAGTCTAAACCTGAAGACCGCTTTATAGGCATGAAAGATGGAAAGGACGTCCTGCGTAATCACGAAAGGAAAGGAACGGTACCGGCCAGCTGGTAAAGATGGTGGAGGAAGGAAGGAAAAGAGATAGAATACCACTAACAGCTGCGAGCTGTTGATCCAGCGCTCCAGACGCCCTGATGGGAATCAATCAGACTGGCATGGCATGGTTGCCATAGTGCTCGACCCTGTTATTATTGTCGTTTCTCAAATAAGCACCTCTGAATTATTCGGCTTGGTCTTGTCTTGGTTCACAAGGAGACTTGGTGGAAGGGCTCTTCGCAACTGTTAACCTGGTTCAGTCATGTTCTGATGGGGATCAGGCTGGTATCCTCATTCGTGACTACTTCTCATGATGAACACAGGACCAGAAGTATTCAAGAATACAGAAGAATTAGTCAACAACTGCAACGCACTCGTTCTGGCGCCCACATATACACCACCGCCCAACATCACGCCGGCAGTCCTGTGGTATTACACGGAGCTGATGAGAGTTTCGCATCAAGCCTCAGTGATGTCTCGGAAGAACATTTGATGTACGAACCATTCAAACCTGTCAACCCATCAACGTTTTGACAGATCAACTTCGCTGGTTGATTGGGAGGAATAGCAACATCATAGTCACGGAAGGTGACATTTCTGCATCCCGCTGCCGGACTACATTCAATGTCAACAACTGTGCGTGACTTGTTAAAGTGTGTGACAACTCTCAAAACACCACCTACGCGTGTTCGTGAGGACACTACCAGTCCAGTCAATAAACAGAAGGTCACTGAAATTGAGGTGAGAAGGTGCGTCGCCTCTGTGTTCGTGTCTGTAAGTGCCTGAGGAACATTCATGTCACGCGTCCCACTCACGAATGTCCCCCGTTGGTCTGATAGATGTGAAGGGGTAGATTCACCCGGTCCAGGTGCACCTTCCTTGCGGTGACGTTCTTCACCATACCTGATCTCAGCTCTTCAGAAAGATTATCTTGTTAAATATAGGAGATAGCCCGACCTGGACCACCTCCTCCTCCAGTAGGAGGTGCGCCGTTGATGGATCCATCCCAGGTCTTGAAATAAACCTGATTCAAGGAAACGGTGGTCAAACAGCGGTTGTACAATGTCCAGATATTAACATACCCCATTTTGCATATTAGGTTGCACTTGTGGGTCAATTCTCGTCATCTGCAGTATACAACCAAATCACAACCACAGCGTCGATGAGCTGCGCAGCACGCTTACCAGCAAATCCTCCAGTAACACATCTTCCACAAGGTCACTCTGCGCCATCGTAAGCGACGACGCACGGATTCCGACACATTATACCAACCATATTAGCGTATTGACCAAGCGAGCCGAATGCAATGCCATTCCCTCCACGGCAGGTGATGTTACGCGCAACAATGTTTGATGAATTCTGTTCCATTCATAAGTCAGCGGATCGGAAGTTTGATCACAACTGCCGATGGCAGCTACGTACACCTTTGATGGCAAGACAATCATCACCACAGGTTACGTCCCAATTCACCATGGTTATTCTGTCACTTCTGTAGGTATTGATTCCTACCCAAATGGGGATATCATCATAACGCGTTGCCAACAGATTCCTTCACGGGCTTACCGTCAGTATTCGGCACCACGCTACACATTGTTAGCCAATTGACTCCCAAATAATAGATGTTTGCTCACTTCTTCCCAAAGAACAACGGGTCAGTATTGCTCGCGTTCACAAACATCCCTTCATACAGAATGCCCTGCGATTCCGCGGCTGTGTTGGCCCAAAACGGTGGGGACTCGATACGGAAGTTCCGAACTATCCCTCGAGCTGCTCGCCAAAGAGTCAAGGAGATTGGTCGGCCATCTCCATCCGCTCGAGTGCGATTCGCAAAGAACGACCACCAAGGCTAGTGAATCCATTAACAAAAATCTCAAACGGCAGGCGTTCGGGGTGCTTACTTGTCCGTTCCCTTGGATGCCTCCCGTGTCATGCGCATCAATGACAAAATCCGATCCAGTAACAACAAACCATGATGCTTGGCTCTATATCCGAGGCGCAATGAGCGTCAGTAACAGATGTTACCAGCATCTTAATACCTGGATGAAAACCACCCTAAAAGTATTCGCTGGATCCAACCAAAATTGAATATCAGGTTTGAACTAAGCATAGAGCAATTTCAGGTCCTGACTTCAGAGCCTGCAGAACTATAAAGAACACACGCTCAAGAAGCCTCGCAAATCGATCGTCGCGCTCTTCAGGTCCCACATCATTTTCCTAAACTGAGAGTAATGGTCGAGTGCCCAAGATCCTAAACATTTACTTGCCTTGTGACATTATAGGACCCTTCCTCGAAAATCGTTGTACCAAAATGGCCACAAGTTGAAATGGCTTGTTCAATCTGGGGATTTCAATCAATGTATAGCCCAGCATTACAACGACATCCAGACCTGATCCGTGTCATCCTTCCCTGCGCCCAGAGGGCTCAAGTGACAAATGGCAGCAAAAGCCAAGTTAACAAGTATCAAGTTGGAGAATATGCGCAGGACACCCGGCATGCTTTACAGAGTCTCACAGCTAAGGAGTAAAGGTTTCAGGAACGCAGCCGCAATAGGGCTGAATATTCTTCCCAGATGATATACGGGAAGTGATGTTAAAGAAGCGAAAACTATGGTCACGGACAGAGTCATGCGGACACTCGGAAGTCTCACTCGGCCCGCGTTCAGACGGGGGCCAGCCGCGATAGCACCAGAATCTCAGGAACCTGTTATGATTTGCTGAGGCAAGGTTATTTAGTTACAAGGTGCTGGGGGTTTCATATGAGTTTGGCCTGACAGAGCCGAGGGTCATGTGTACGCACCACTCAAACCAGTAATGTTCTGAACGTTATCACACACAAACACATCATTTCCGTTAGGGCCTTGGACATCGAAATTCTTGAAACTCAAATCCGAACAGCCAACAGCCGCACTACACTCGAAGTTGATGACTGCAAGCCGGTTCCAGTAGATACTCGTTTACAAGAAAATAGAACAGCATACTTGTGCTAGTATTTGCGGTGCCCATTATATTCTCGAATAGCATATCTTCAAACTTCAGTTGTGAAGGCACAGCACCACTAATGGATAGTAATCAATATCCACTTCCATATGAAGATGAAACAACTTCATCACCCACCCGCCGCCAAAGTTCTGCAGGATCTGGACTGCTGTCTCGACTTGATCTAACCGGAAATTTCGGAAAACAGCCCCTTTCACGAGACCTGAACGACAGTAAGAAGAGGGGTAGGGCTCTGAATGATTGAAGACCCGACCTGGGCCGCCTCCACCTCCGGTAGGTGGCATGCCGTTAATGGCACCATCCCAAGATTTGAAGTAAATCTGACAGATTCATTAAGATACGAGGGGATGAGAGACGTTCTGTTTCTCACGCCGTGAACCATGTTGGGCTGTTGGCTTGCACTCAGTCGTAGGACCTATTTGAATGTGAATTCCGTGGTGGCGGTTAGGAGACGGTTAGAATCACCTGCACGTTCTCGACAAGTACATTGGAGACAAAGTCGCTCTATGAGGACTCTTAGCATGGTATTAATATGATTCCAAGATCGCACAGACCATATTGGCATATTGTCCAAGAGAACCAAACGCAATACCTTCTCCACCACGACAGACAAAGTTCCGTGCCACGATATTTGAGGAGTTCTTGGCCACTTTCAGTAATAACAAGACGGAGAGGGTCCCTGGAACTTACACCCTTGATTGCAATGCAATCGTCGCCACTGGTAACATCCCAATTAAGCATCGTGATCCGATCACTCCTATAGGTGTCGATGCCTGAGGAAACTATGAGTACGATGTAGAATTTAAAGCATTGGATCTTACCATCGGTATTCCAAACAATACTGCATAGGTGGTGAGTAACATTCTGGTCAAGACAAAAGCAATTTCATACTTCTGGCCAAGGAAAGCGGCGTCTGAGTTGGTTGCGTTAACTAACATACCATCGTAGAGAACGTCCGTGGACTCTGCAACAGCATTTGCCCAGAAAGGAGGTGAAAGAATAGTGAAATTGCGAACCACTCCCCCAGTCACCCGCCAGAGGGTCAGGGAGATTGGTCGACCATCCCCATCTTGGCGCGGAATCGTGGTAAAGAAGTTCCACCAGGCCTATCATTGATCGTTAGCCAAATAGGCCACCAAGTCAATCCGCATGTATTACCTGGCCATTGCCGTCGATACCCCCAATATTGTGGGCATCAATAGTAAAATTCTTTCCAGTCACCACAAACCAAGAAGATTGACTCTAGTCGACCAGTGTTAGGACCTGCACCGGAGTGAGAGTTGCATCGTTACCTGGATGAAGACGACTTGGAATGTATTCGTAGAATTCAGCCAGTGATCCAAATCAGGTTGGAACTATGAGGAGAAAGAGAAAGAGAAGGATAATTCGCGATCCCGGAAACTTACGCTCAAAAATCCCTTAAGGTCAACGTGCGCAGAATCCAAGTCCCACATCATTTTCCTGCATCCGGGAGGGCATGCATGTTGGGGACATACACAAGCGCATGCAAGCTAAAAAGAGCGGACCTCGTAATGTTGTAAGACCCTTCTTCGAAGATCGTAGTTCCAGAATGGCCACAAGCTGCAATGGCCGCCTCGACCTGCATTGCTCTTCTTGACTTCAACGACGAAGCTCGGGCCGCTTCTTCGTACCTGATCAGTATCATCAAGTCCGGGCCCCAGAGGGCTCAGCGTGCATGTCTTCCCCTCCACTCCGATGCATTGTATCGTTGCTGCAAGTAGTATTCCCAACGCCAAAGTGAGACATCTCGAAAAGGCCATGATCATGGATAGGTGCGAGAAAGAGGTTTGCTGACCCAGCCTGGGAGTGGAGATATGCTGGTTTTTCAGACCGACTTCAAGGGAGTATATTTGAGACGAGGAGGTCCCGGGTATAGGAAGACCAGAACACCCTATGAGAAGCTTCGGTGCCAGTGGGTGTGTGAAGGGCTGCGCTCTCAGATGAAGCCGTGTGGCGCGCCCGATTGTCGTGCCTCTCAGCTAAAATGGCATCACCTTTAGAACCTGAGGAATGTGACGCGACTCTAAGTAGGATATGGCATTGAAACGTTAACGTTGAGATTGAGAAGGAGACAACTGAAACTCCTATTAAATTTCCACAAACGAGTCACATCAACGTCACACTTGCAAGTGAGCCCTGATGAGAACCAATTTTCCGACCAATTTTCCGTGTTGGATGCCCCGCCAACGACCAGACAAGCAATACTTATCACTGTGGAGAAGCTAACTGTATGGGGCGGTATGCGTAGGTACCGGTGATGACTATCAATTTCAAGAACACAGTAAGCCATCCACACATGGTCTTGCCGTTGTAAATTAGTGTCAGGGATTGAGTTCAAATGAGGGACGGAAATACCCGTACATGAAAATAAAACAGACGTATGAGCTGGCTTCTCGTGGGTTAGTAGGAGTACACGTTGACTTGGGTCCTCCAAGATTAGACCTTACCAAGAAAAAAGACGTATGATAGGACTCTTCCATATATCACCGTGAGTTCAGCTAACCTGGGAATGCAATTTATAGCACACCTTTTTATAGTATACCTTCGAAATATATAACGGAAAGAACTGTGACACCCAATGCGTTGGAATGTCAGCTGCATGATGTACAATCAGACCCCAATAGGTTGGGGAGGCGAGAAGAGACAACGGCACCATTTAATGATTTTAGGCAAGGATAGGCTATCAAGGCCAAAATCACTGACATTCTTCGGTGAACAAATCATTTGATCGAGAATTCGTTAAGCACCCACCACTGTGATAAAAAAAAACTGATATAGATCGACACATTTTCAAGCATGGGAGATAACGATTGACCAGGAAGAGGACTTGGAGTGCGTTCCATTCCTTACCCCAGATAAGGGAGATTTCAGAGTCCAAGGTCAGGAAGTAGTCGTAAACCTTGGGTTTGATATTGGGTGGATGCGGAGGGATAAGGAGCGTAACTGTACTCACAAAGAGTGCAGCTGCGGCACCTGGTTGTAGCATTGGTTAAAGGGATGACAGACCATCGAGGCACTGATAAAGAAGTTCACAAAAGAAGTACAATCAAGATGGATGGAAATATGTTTGTTTGGGTTGGGAACTCATGCGTGCGTATTGAAAATGAAACAAGGAAAGCAGGAAACGTTGGAGGAAGATAGAGCTACGTGCCATTTGAAAATTTCGTTTGAGGTCCGGCCATAAGGCCCTTCTGACCCTCGCGTCGAGGCTTTGTGAACGCCAGAAGCATCATTATGGACGCCACAAGGATAACTATAAAAGGTTTGGTTCCAACGAAAACAGATTCAATTTTAACTTGTCACTTCCCAAATGATCATCACGAGGGTCGGGCAACAAGAACCTCCCAGCTATTCGGTACCAGAGACAAAGTGCCTAGCAGCGCCTGGGCTGATATTTCTAACAGTTACTCGAGTACTTCTAGGTATGGTCGTCCATTGGCAACCTGGTTGGTTCTCTGTATTTTCATGGCTGCTCCTTGTGGGTGAACCTCTTTCCCCCAAGGGCTGAAAAACGTATTCAAGAAAGTTGGAAGCTAATTGAGTTGTGCTCTATAAAGTCAGTGAGTATTCGAGATTTCATCAGTCGCCGCCTATCAACCCGACAAGACTGCAATTAACTTCCATCATGTTCAAGGACTCTAATACCTTAAAATATCAAGTCTGGGGTCCCTCCTCAAAGAAGAGAGGTTATGGGCTTAGGTGGAGAATCGTCGATATGCCAAATGCTACCCTAAACTGCACCAAGAGTATGCAACGATTGTTCGCATTGCTTCCCATATGGGGCTCTCAGAATAGGCCCTTCCACCCTGTACCGATTTTGTGAAGAATACACACATTGGTATATAGTTTATTTCAGTCAAAGTTGGTAGCATGATTCACCTTATCCAAAAGTTTTCACTATCACTGACAACATTTGTTTTATATATACCTCATTTCAATAATTCTACCTCCCAACCTTCCTCTGTTGCTTAAATTATCCCATTCTCACACTCGCATAGAATGTTCCCACAATTGACTAGTTTCTTGCTGCTTCACCCTCTCGTCTTCCATGCTTGTCTTCACTTTGCTCTCTTTTCTCCTTTGCTGGTACTTTGCTGATCTGCAAACTCATTCCCCATGAATTCATTCTTGTATCCTAGTATCCGTTCACATATCACTCACAAACCCTATGCTATGTGGTCTCAGAGTCTTTCTATCTTCCATAAATAGCATTGCCTCAGCCTCCTTTGCATGTTGCAGTGTAGGTTGTATGTCTCTTGCTTGTGATGGGACATAGCTCTCTACTCCCAGTTGCCATATTACCTTGTTCTTCACCTACAGCACTTCACATAATACCCCTGATCTCCTTATCCATAGTATTGCACTATACCCTATTTTGTCGGAGGGGAATCAGCACAAGCGGATATATCCACGGCTCATCACGAAAGTGAAGTTCGTCGGTATTGGATCCATAGAAAACTCTATGGTGTGGTTAGGTGCATCGGTCGTCACGGTCTGAGACTGATGCATGGCGAGTGTCATGAACGTGGATGAGTAACTGACCTCTAAAATCATCAAGGAAAATCTCAACAAGTAGTGCACCCCGGTTACGAGATCAAGAAGTGTGCTTTCAGTGCATACAAACAAGTCTGGGGTTGGAGAATATTCAGTATCCTTTAATTTCGAGTCTAATCGGCACCTGAGGCGCGGCGAAACGGAATGCCATACGAAGATCACAGCGGAGGCGCCCGAGGTAGGCAAAGAACGTGTTAGAATCAAGACAAAGAACAGCCGGTCCTCAAGGCGCCATTAGAAAGCACGATCGCAAGTCAGAAGGACCAAACAGCCTTCCATGAGGTTCACAGGGAGACGTAGCGCCAGCAGACTATCTTCGAGGAATACAGGTATGGGTGCTATAGTCCCCGAAATCACGCCTGCTTCAAATCTTTTGACCCATTCTTTAGCGATACCTTGATAATCTCGAAACATACCCAAACTACATGCCCGAGAAAACGGTGGTAAATATGTCGATGCTAAGGATATTGGGGCAGCCAGGACAGTTGTAGGGTGTGTTATGGCCTCTATCACCTTTAAATGTAATCGAAAGGCGCAACCAGTTCTCCCGGTCGACGGTTGTACCAACAAAAGGGATAAGACTTGTTAAGACCTGGAAGTGAATACAAGACTCAACTGTCCGGCTGTTGGTTTCGGATCGATTCGTGGGTTTTCGCTGAGTCTTCAAGCAAGCGAGAAATGGACTTCCATCTTTGGGGGCGATGAACAACCGCCACACACCTTCGGAATCATCGGCTTTGTTTTGGCGAACATCAATGATTTGGGTTTTAATGCTTTGCTTTATTTGGCAATATCATGAAACCCGAGAATTGGGGTTAGGGTCAGGTCCGTTACCACACCGCCTTCCAACAATCTTTCATGGGCGCTGCGACATGGCACACACAGAAACGGAGCTAATGCCTGCTGTCCCTATGAATGACGACCTGGGCATAGTATATCTCATCGAAACTCCTCAGCAGTTCTGGTCCGGTGAGTGGTATTTCGTATCCACTGTCGTCGATCTGGTTTGAAACTTGGTTCCAGAACTCGAGGATGTCCTCAAATTGCCCAGCAATGAATACCAGACTCTCACTTTGCTTGATGCTGCCCTCAAGAGGTTTTTGGCACTATGTGCGGCGTACCATGGTGCGTGTGTTCTGCCGGTCAGATAACCCCCCAAACGGCTGATGGCCTTCGCAGAGCAATACTTGCAGAGTCCCTTCCAGTTAGAACATGCATTCGAGATGTTGCTCAACTCGGAGCTCTTCGAATTCCACTCAGAGCGGATGTGCGAAATCATTGTGGACGATACCCGGTCGGTGAGTTCCGCACCCCATCGCACGTATATTTGTGGCTCTCCCGCTTGCTGCCACCTCCACTCTTCACCTGGAACTCTGTTCTGATGGGGCTATTTTTACCCGTAGAACACAGATCCGCACTCGCAGTTCATCTCTTACAATGTTCTTTATTGGTATGGCAAACGGAAACCGGATTTCCTTAGGTCCCAGAAACGCTGGCTACCTCTCCTCCCATTACTCATGGATCACGTTCTGGTCGACATTGACCCTGACGTCGAAGACACTTATTCGGGAATGGTAGGAGCGTCGAACGGGATCCCGTCGATTCCTGTTCCTATTGAAGCAAAGTTGCGTGCACTGAGTGTAAAGCTGCTATACGAGGTTTGCAGGGTGCAGAAATTCTCTCTTCAGGACCTTCGTGCGTTATTTTACTCCGTTGTGTCACATTCATCTCATCCATTGCGGCAGGAATGTTCGATGACGAATTCATAGATCATTTGTTTGACCTCGTAGAACAGACTAGAAACATGCAGGATGACACTTTCAATTATTCCGTTATCAAGCTGATTGTGAGTTTTCCTTCATTCAACAAAGGGTTTAGTTGACGTTCGTTCAGGCTTCGCTTAATGAGCAATTTATGGTTGCTTCTCTTCCATCAGATCCATCACACCACGTCGACATTCCTTCACCGGAGGCAAAAAACCGTGTCCTTAGGGTCTTAATGCGTCGTCTTGGGTTTAGTAAAACTTTCGGAGAGAACATGATATTCATGCTCAACCGCGCCAGTGAGTGAAGCACTCACCCGTGTCATTACCTTCGTTCTAACTATCTCGCAAGAACGTACACCAGAAGATATATGCATGCAATTGCTCATCCTCAAGATTCTATATCTGATTTTCACAACCAAAGGGACATCAGAGTACTTCTACACCAACGATCTTTGTGTCCTTGTCGACGTATTCTTGCGTGAGTTGGCGGACCTTGATGACGACAGCGAATCGGTATGACATTCTCGCCACGATTGAGCGCCTCCCGTCCTGATTATTGGGTAGCTCCGTCACAACTATCTTCGGGTCCTTCACCCGCTCCTCACAAAAACACAGCTCCGTGATTACCCATACAAGCGGTCGCAAGTCCTGTACACCTTGGAATCTCTAACGAGTAATTCGAAGATCCGGGACATCAACCCTACCACCAAGCGTTTGGTGGAACGGTGTTTATCTGGTGCCTGGTGTGTGCAACTGCGGGAGCATAAAGCTGAAAGCACTAGCCAGAGCTCTGATAACAACAGCGAGACGTTTGGGGGCATAGCTAGTCCTCGGCACGAGGCTCCAATAACAGATCGGCTGGAGCGTTCGACCTCGAGAGGGAAGACATTGAAATCTAGCAAGAGTGTGGAGAACCTCAAAATCCGACGCGACGAGCCTCGACCACCGCTGCCATCACTTGATCGGATTCGGAGGACGAGCGCTTCCAGCTCTGCCAGCTTACCCGCTGTGATAGACTCGAAGTCTGTACCAAATGCTCCTAAGCGGACTCGCACAGCTACTTCCGCCATTGTTGGAGGAACTCATGCCCACAGGCACCAGGAACGGGCGGGCTCACATGGGGCAGAACATGATTTTCACACCCACCACCATCAACTCCTTGCACCTGCTCAACCCCCACAATCACAACAACTCATACAAACCAAAAACAAACCACCACCACCACCACCTCCCTCAGAACAGACTCGCACCGTGTCACCGCTGATATCCCCGTCATCGCCTACCTCCGCTGCCTCTTCTGCATCTGACCAAGGGCAATCGCGGCCACGGAGGAGACCCCCACCGGCACCTCCAGCGAGGAGGAAACCACCCCCAGTTCCTGTTGGGAAGACCAACAGTGGTGCGACGATCACTGTTATTCGTTCTTCGGAGATTGCTGCCACACCTTTAGTAAAGCCTGCGACGCCGAATCACTCATCGCGCCTGCAGCAAAGCACGATCATCTGAGCTGGCATTAATGGATCATAGGTTTCGCGCTGCTATTGACAGTAGGAGAGAAAGCTATGGTTTTAAATTGATTGGTCTTCCTCTTCACATTTTCTTGGTTGACTTTTACGAGTTCGTTACACCCGGTTCGTTGTCTGTCATCGTTATTCACTTTATTGCTCTCATACACCAGAATACACACACACGCATACACGATCCGTTCCTTTTCTTACCATAAAATTGTATTGTTAGTAAAAGCAGCCCCACATTCGATTCCGCTTTCTCCTTTTCGTTAGCCATATTCATTTCTCATACTCACTGTTAATACCATGCTGTCATGATGATGGTCTGATAGCCGAAAGTGTCGCCTGACCGCAACTGAGAGTTAGCACGGAAACATGGGGTCGAAGAGACAACTGTTTATGCCAATAACCCACCCTCTCGGGGATGAACGCATACTGATTCCCGTCCGTCCTCAACGCATGAGGTTCTTGTCATAGCTAGCCGGAGCCTTATCAGGTTAGACCAACACCCCAGTTATTTTCTACTTCCTGAAGGCAATTGTTGCCGGATATGTATTGGGGGTTTTGATGACTGAACGGGATTCGACAATAGGATGTATCATAAATAATTGCGGATTGTGATAGATATGTACATAGCCGGGGAACTAAGGTCTATGTACCATATGCTCTACTGCCCAATACCGAAGAGCCCCATGTCGGAGGTTGATCGGTAAGATATAATTGACGGGTGTGAAGCACCATCCTAGTTGAGAGGACCACGCGAAGCACACGAACGACTCTAAAAACGAACTTGAGATGAACAGATATATCATAGACTTCAAACTCACGGGACTACCATGAATCCGTTATCAGGCTGTATTAATTTCTCAGTTGAGAATCATTGCAGGATGCGAATGATCAGCTCACATTCTGAACGACCAAGGGTAGGATAATGATAGACGAAGCTGAGAGGTTGTGTCAATGGCTGAATCCCCTTGAAAAATGTCCAATCGTGCGGGCTTACCAAGAAGATACAAGTAAAACAATACACCTGTAATGAACGTCAAGTTAGTGTGATTTAACTCAAAGCCCGCCATTATTATCGTCACCTTCTCGATATACCTGTTCCACCAGGCTAAGACGTAAGAGGGTTTGCGAGTTACCTTGTCACGCGCTTAATCAGCGACTGACTGAGTTAGAACGCGATAAATATCCTGGACACACCAAGTCGAATGGTGGGTATCAAGCAAAGTATAAGCATTACTTGTTTGTTCCGTGTCAGCGGACGTGTGTCTAACCGATACAGTGAACATTACCTACTCGTGTCATAGGATAACACCACGAGGGAGTCCAAATACGCATGGTGGTTGGGAATGGTGTAGACACACCCTTTAAACCCCGCCAAAGACCCGATGTCTGAAGGATTGGATCGTCAGAACTGTGCTTGAGAGACACGAAGCAAATAAACAAATCCGACATTGTCCTGCTTTCAGAGTCTTTTCTGCCTCGCGAGTAAGGAAAACAACAGTAGTCAGACATGTGATTATCGTTCCTGCGACAAGCCACTTGTTGTTGCTCCACATAACCCAGAGGCGAACACACAGGATCACTGAAATAAACGAACAATGATTATGGTATGTTGAAATTTTGAGTGACCAGGGGGGCGTACTCTCAGAGAAGTATAGTCCGAATATTTCTAGGACTGAACCAGCATGATTTAGAATTTCTCAGAAGAAAACTGAGGACTTACAAAGCTGAGCTTGCTCTAATTTCTGGCAATCCAAATGGGTGGCCCAGCTTACATTCCCCAGCACTTTCAATGCACATAGTCAGCTCAAAATCTATACAAGCTCAGAAAGCAGATGCATACAGAGCTGTTGTATGATGATGTTGACGATGATGAAGTAGCGATTTAGAAGGAAGGCCGCCTTCAGAAGGGTCCATCTAGAAGACCAGACAAGCACGACTTCCTGATTGAATGTTAGGAGGTAGTCATATACCTACACAGGAGAAACCAATCCTATTAGGGCTGGAAAAGAATCCGTAGAGTATGACGCACATACACTGCCAATGACGCGGCTGTTAACAATCACAATTTCAGCGGGTGACCATTCTCGGTTCAGTTGGTTCATACCATCCACAAACTGAAATTGTTCAGGTTGTAAGGGATATGGTACAGGTAGGAAGGATATGAAACCTCACTTTATATCTTTGGAGCTCTTGAGCACCCTGAGCAATTTGGCCCGAAAGAGAGCTCATCCTGCAAGTAGAGCGTTTTGCGTCGCATAGGATTTTCGCCCTGGTCAATTTAAGGGGCTCAGCACGATGCCGAGTTGCCTAGTTATCGCAGTTTCCCGGAGTGTAGTGGTTTCAAACCGCTGTCCAGTACCATTGTATCTCGACTGAACTTTGGGATGAGTGGGGTATCGCTAGGGTAATGTCTGAAGTTAGGACGAGTTGATGTCCACCACAGTTTGAAGGTTTATTTTCCCAAGGATGAAAGGCATGAGAGTGCGTTGATCACCCAGCTGCCATCGGTCTCTTTGGGAGCCAGAAACCAGGGCACAGCATCAAAAGTTGGGTGATATCCGGTCAATGTCGAAGATCGCACGCCAACGCCAAGTTGCGGTTTCTGCGGCTCCGGTCACATTGTCTATGCTAGACGATGCGGTCAAAGACTGTTGATCGGTTCGACAATGGATGTTTGATGAACGCGAGAAAAAAGAGTGTTCGCGGAACGGCCCAAGTCATTAGACGTGGTACCGTCACGCGGGAAGACTTGAGTGACTTCAAAGTACCCACTGACGAGGTGCGAGGGACAGAGTGGGACTTGGAAAGGCCCACATGGTTCATGAGATGCACAGGCAGGTCTAGCACTGCGCTGGGCGCGAAACCAGCTACTCTCCTCAACTAAACCCTGAGCTCAATTCCCCATATGCAGTATTTCCTGGAATAACCCAGAAGCAAAAAAATCTTGTGCGTGGGACGGTGAATCAGTGTGCAACAGCACGGAAGTGAAGTTCGTCCCGTAACTCATGATGTGCTGGATGGTTCAATTTACAGTGCCTACTTCTAATGGCAGGTCAGGCACACGGCTCAATGTACGATTATAGTGTCTCACAACCTAGTCGCAAGTTGGTGATGATGAGGCCTTGAGGGAAGCTGGAAGAAGCTGCAGGCGACGATATCATGATGTCATCTGTCGAACAGGGCATTGGAGATGATTAGGGGATACTGCAGTACTGAGAACATAGGTCATGAAGTACTACGTAGAAGATGGATGCACTTGTAGGACGTACTAAAGCTTGACAAGATTATAAATGCGGACGGCGATCAGGAATACGCAAAAGGATCATATTCCGTGGAAGAGAGGTGAGGTGGGACAGATGGGGCCACTATCGACTAAGGACGGGCGAAGGCATTTGACCACTCCAATTGCGAAAATAGGATCCTGGCAGCGAAAGGATACCATTACAATTGAGGAATGGCCCAGGAGCTTGTATGATCTTACTCTTGAGCATTTGATTTCCAAATTATCCACCCAAGGTCGAAGAGCTTCATTTACGCCATGGCAGTGAGAGATTATGTCGCGATATAACTTGCTCCTGTCGTAGCACGCAGCTTACAGGGAAAGGTATTTCAAGTAGTAGTGCCCTGGCACATGCTACGGAGATAGACACTAGTCGATATTAGTGGAGAGGGGAAGAGAAGAGTAGCATGATCAAATGTAGGCTCGCAAGCGTATGGTGGACGCGACTCGTGACATCGGGGATGCTAACCTTTCCGAGTCTCCCGACCATGCCCGTCCACCATATGGCATCCACATGTTAGCATTATGATGTTTTCCGGGAATATCGTATGCGGGGCTCTGACGTGTGTAGAAGCATGTACGATTCCCTACATGCGGATGCATCTCACGAAGAAATATTCTGCGATGTTCGTGTCTGGCGCTCGCAGAGCCATTCATAACAAGAGCTAATTGAGCTCATCTCACTTATAGGCAACACTAGCCGAGATACCGATGTTTAGACGTTTAAACGCGTGGTCGAGGAGTACTACTCAACGGGTCCAATGACAACCACCCACCGCAATTATCCATGGCCTCGTCCCAGACCGAGTGTATCCCCATACCCATTCGGATGATCTCGAGTCAAAATCGGGGCTCTACGAAATTTCACCCTTGACGACACGTCAGGAAAGGTCAGGAACTGGTCATGGGTTTTCCTACCAATGTCAATTACAGGAGGTCATTAATTTAATTTGCATGATGTGCACATCGGGGTTCTCTTTCACAGCTTTGTTTCAAAATTATTATATATCTGGGAATGCATCAGTAAAACCTGGAATTGTTTTTCTGACTTTTTTTGACTTATAAAAAGTGGACTGGATTGCAACCACGTGATCACTGGATTTCCGGGAGTGAGCACCTGGATACCGAATCCAGCTGCCTCTCCTCGTAACTCTTTAATGAGGAGGATTCGCAGTTTCTCAGCCGGGTTCCACAGGTTTCTTGGGCGTGGGACCATCAATGTTGATGCACAATGATCCGGTGTTTGGTCACTGGCTAACAAATAATCGCGAATTTTATCCCGCGACCCTCTCCGTTGTACTTTGAAAGCCTCAAGTTCTAGCATAAAATATCATTCCCAGGTTGTCTGCACTCGCGAGTTTTTCGTCAATGTTCTCATCGTTCGGCAAACTCGTCCTCTTGGTTGCCAATACCCTCGGTGTTAGCGCCGCGGCTGGTACTCTCCAGCAACAAACTGGCAACTGGGGTCCGAATCCGACCAATGTGGGCTTCTACTATTACAAGCCCCCCAATGTCCAGGCTAAGCCAGCCCTTATCGTCGCCATGCACTACTGTACTGGCACCGTCCAGGCGTATTTCTCCGGAACACAATATGCCAACCTTGCAGATCAATATGGGTACATTGTGGTCTACCCTGAAGCCCCTGATAGCGGAGGATGCTGGGATGTCCACAGTACTGAGACCCTCACGCATGATGGTGGAGGTGATTCGTCGGCTATTGCAAACATGGTTCGTTATGCTATCGCGAACTGGAATGTTGACTCGTCGCGCGTCTTCATGACTGGAACCTCGTCTGGTGCCATGATGACCGAAGTCCTTGCTGGTGCGTATCCTGATCTATTTAAGGCTGGTGCGGCGTTCGCTGGCGTGCCCTATGGGTGCTTCGCCGGTAGTAACATGTGGAATAGCCAATGTGCGGATGGACAGCTCAGCAAGACCCCGCAGCAATGGGTGAGTCGCTCATTCCTCCTGATGTTGCTGGGCTGCTTTTTGACTCCCTGTTATCCCAAAGGGTGACCAAGTTCGTAGCGGCTATCCAAGCTACACCGGACCCCGCCCCAAACTGCAGATTTGGCACGGAACTGCGTAAGTGGGGATCCGGAAACTTGGCAAGGTGGAACCCTCACCAGTTGAACTTGGATATAGTGATACTATCCTTTCCTACAACAACTTTAATGAGGCTGTCAAGCAGTGGACCGATATTTTCGGGTACAGCCAGACCCCTGTCAGCACACAACAAAATTCGCCTCTCTCGGACTGGACTCGTTACATCTGTGGTCCCAATTTCCAGGCCATCAGTGCTCAAGGTGTTAGTCACGACATCCCGGTTCAGGAGAGGGACGTTCTCGATTGGTTCGGCATCACTGACAGCACGACCACTACCCCTGCTCCTCCCATGACATCAAACCCCACGACTACTACTTCAGCTACTACCACTGCTCCAGGAGGCACTCAGACTCACTGGGGACAATGCGGAGGGTGAGTTCAAAGCGTCCCCGGTGATTGTTCATTCAACGATGACTGGGCTGAACCATTTTGTGAATCCCCTTACACTTGCCGGAAAATTAACAACTGGTATTCGCAGGTAAGTATCTTTGTGTTGTAGTCCGGAGATGTGACCAAGCTGATGTTTGCAATAGTGCCTCTAAGTGTCCCCAGCCCGAGAACTGCAAATGCAAGTCGGAAGGGAGCATAGGCAGAGACGAGCTGTGATGTTCTAGTAAATGAGATTCATTCGATCAGATCTGCGGGTGCTACGGGGTTAAGACTTGAATCACAGGCTACATTAATGGCATTTCGAGTTTAGTGAGCTATCGGATCAAGTGATTGGGAAGTTAATCTGACACTGAGGTAATCAATATGTATGTTTGTTTTAACATTTGGGGATGTGACCCTGGGTAAACCGGCTGGGATTGTTGCCGGAAAACTCATGTCAATGTCCCACCGCTGTGCTCAATGCCTCTTTCCCCGCTCATTGGCGCATCAGGTCCTGAATCCCCTCTTGGGGTAATTATACCATAAATAAAAGTCAAGATTGGTTATCCGGGCCACCCTGTTTTCGGCTTGTTCAGACGGTCCTTGCGGAGGCTGAGCAGCACAATCCGGCCACTATCGACCATGGCCCCTCAGCGACGCCTGAACCAAATTCTGAACGAGCTCAAGCCGAACCCTCCGATTATCGGAACTTTGAAGCTGGGGGATATTACGTATGAGGTCCCAGCGGCACTTACACCAACGAGGTTACCGAGAACCGTTGCTCTCCTGGAGCCCAAGGATGGTGTCAACTTGGACAATTTGCACTTTATGTTGCAGAAATATCTGCTGGGGCAAGATATATTCTTGGTCTCACAGCCAGGGCCATATGCCAGGAGGTTGGCATTGACATTTGCTAGGTCAGTCTGCGCCTCGAATCCTCTCTCTTGTCAGATTAGATGATTCGTCACTTAGCGTCATTAATGCAGAATATGAGTATATTGCTCTTCATCGTGACGTTGGGGAAACGGAACTGAAACAGGTATGTCTGCCAGTTATCATTACAAACTTGGAACCAATCGGCACCAATGTAGGGAAGGGAGATTCGGAAGGGTGGAAACCTGATCTATGTTGATAGTCCTGCAGTCAGTGCAGTCAAACATGGGAGGATATTGATCTTGGAGGGCATAGAGAAGGCAGAGCGAGGTATCATGCCGGTGCGCTCTCAATCTCTACGTTGTTAGTCGCGACCTAATGGAACTTGTGCTATTGCATGCAGGTCTTGAATAACCTATTGGAAAATCGTGAAATGTTAGGCTCCTGTCCCCGTTCTGTGTTTTACGAACTGAACGCACGTATAGGAACCTCGATGATGGGACCCATATAATTCATCCTCACCGGTATGCTCAGTTAGAGGCTGTCGGTACTACAAAGTCGGAGCAGGGCAAAGTATTCATCCCAGCACACAAGAACTTCCGCGTTATTGCTATCGCTGCCCCTGTACCTCCATATCCTGGATACCCCCTAGATCCACCGTTCCGTAGTCGCTTCCAAGCACGCTTTATCGACCCAGTCGGAGCCCTCATATCCCTCGACCCACCCACACAGCGCGCTGTCACTCTACCTCCACTCTACAATAAGCTCCGAGATTTAATATTGACAACACAGTATGCCAGTGAATCTAGACATGCTCTCGAAGCTATCTCGAAAACATCCTTGCCGCCCTTCCCGCAAACTGCGCTCACAAAGCTTCGCGCTCTCATTCAGCTATTCCCTCCCTCCGAGCTCACGCCATCTCAACTTGCAAGGTTATTTCTCACTCTCCATCCCGCACTCAGTCACTCCGCCTTCCAGGCATGGGCTATTCTCGGCCGCCACACTGAGGAAGCCGGCCTCGGAGAGCTCGGCAGCCCTTCTAGGGTTTCACCTCACGAGCGTATCGGAATTTTTGGTTATGCAATCAGTGGCATCGAACGTGTCGACGACAAAACCGCACGACTCATCTTCGATGGTCCATCCCCAGTCGAAGTGACAGTCCCGGCCGGTCCCAAGCAACTTCGTCCATTCCCGTTTAATGGCGAGCTCGATTTCCAGCCTACGCCTCGGTTCATGGGCCTTTTGACTTGCTTCATGCAGGCACATGCGCTTGGTTGGGATATATCACTGATACCACCAGCAGTCCTTTCTACCGCCTCCGCATCAACATCAACCCTTGTTCGGGTCTTCGGTGAGCTTCTTGGATACGATACAGAGGTGCTACACATGTACAAGGAATTGGGAGGCCGTGAGTTGATTATGAGGAGGAAGATTGAGGATGGAGGTGCCACTACCTGGGAACCGAGGTGAGTACAGCATAAACGTGGTTATACGCTGTGTGCCTGACTGTTATAATCACCGACAGTCCTTTGGTCGAAGCTGCATGGTCTGGCCGCATATTGCACCTCTCCGGTCTTGATGTCATTGGCTCGACCGCGGGGTCGCTTTCACGGGTGTTCCAGGATCGTGAGGTTGAGTTGTGGGAAGGGAGGCGCATCGTTGGATCAGCGGTTGAGGACGAGGTCAGTCACACACTATACTACTGAGAATGTCTTAGTGACGAGAGTAGCTTAAGGCTGGAGACTTATCTGTCGCCCACCCTTCGTTCCGTGTCATCAGCACGGCATCCAAGTCCTTGCCCCTGAAGGACTGGCTCTCCGATGAGCACGCCAACATGTTCTTCCCCATTCCCAGTCAGCCTATGGACATCCAAGAAGAATCAAGTATCCTCCTTGCGACTGGCTGTTCCAAGGAGTTGGTCGATATGCTGTTAAACTTCGCTGAGAAATATAGGCAGAACATCTCCGCTGACAATGTTCTCAAGAGCCGAAGATTAGGCACGCGTTCGTTAGTCCGGATTGCTCGAAAACTGGCCATGTTCCCGAAAGTCCTTGATCTCAATTTTGTCATATCTCAGTATCTACTCGCGGAGTTCTTGCCCGCTATAGAAAAGTTGAGTTTGAACACGTTACTGGAGGACGCAAACATCCTTAGACGATCAGAAGTTGTATGTTTACTCTCCGGTGACTCCTGAATTGGGGCTTACATCTTCCTTCAGTTTAATCCCAGTCCTTACATCGAGGGCGACAACCTCGTCTTCCCTCCCCCCAGCAGCGGCGGCGAGCAGACCTTCTCAACGGTAATCCCGAGGTTCAAGGTCTCCGAAGATCCTGCTGGCGTATCATCCCATGTTCCTCATATGGATCACTTCTATGACAATAGCTTGCAAACAGGTCTTATGCGCGACCTCGCCATTGATCTTGTACTTCTAGGGGAACATGTTGTGTTGTTAGGGAATCAGGGTGTTGGGAAGAACAAGATTGTCGACAGATTATGCCAGGTAAGCTTTCCTGATTATCTTACCAGAGTGACTGTCAGAGCTGACAGCCCATCTAGCTCCTTAACCGCCCACGCGAATATATCCAACTTCATAGAGATACGACTGTCAATCAGCTCATGTTCACGACATCGCTCGACAATGGTTTAATCAACTATACCGATTCTCCTCTCCTTAGGGCTATCAAATACGGACGCTTTATTATCATCGACGAAGCCGACAAGGCACCCGAACATGTCGTAGCGATCTTCCGCAGTCTCGCTGGGCAAGGCGAGCTTACCCTCTCCGATGGCCGCCGGGTACGGCCAACAAAAGGACGCGAAGGGGATATCGTCGTGCATCCTAACTTCCGGCTTATTTTGTTGGCCAACCGGCCAGGATATCGTATGCTGTTTTCGATGCTTCATCCTGGTTGAAACTGATGGGTTGTCATTGTCTAGCCTTCCTTGGAAATCATTTCCTCCAAGTACTGGGCGAAAACTTCAGCGCACATTCCGTTAGCAATCCTGACCCAGAGTCCGAAAGGAACCTCTTGAGCCAGCTTGCCCCCGAGATGGATCCTAAGCTTATCCAACGCCTTGTTGCTGCTTTCCAAGACTTGCGAAAGGGGTACGAGAGTGGTGTTTTGAACTATCCTTACTCGCTGCGAGGTGAGGTGCTACCAGGCCAATACTCAGCGCGCCAAAGGTTGACTGTATTACTAGAACTTATCAACCTCGTGCGCCACATGAAGGCATACCCTGACGATACCCTGGGTGAGGCGTTGCGCAACGTGTTCGACTTCGATATATATAAACCCGAAACTATCGACCAGCTATCGGAGATCTTAATTAAACATGGGTATGTTACCCGTTCCGCTACTTATGTTGGACCGGAACCAAAGCTGTTCTGTACAGTCTTGAGGTGCCTTCCCTTGGTCTGGATGCTGCTCGTGAGGCCGCAAAGAAGGTCAAGGACGTCGAGTTTGAACCGAAGGATAAGTCATTGGATGAGCCTAAGGAGGGAAAGCATGATGACAAGGAGCATTCAGGGGGGGATACGTATGCTGGGGGTGTGAGACTCCTTTTCCCCCTTCTCTTGATGGTGAGGCACTCAGGTATTGTATGCAGACTGGCGGTCGTAGTACGGCAGGTATGGGCGGTATGGGTGGCTACAAGAGGTTCTACAAGGGAGGAGACATCAAACAGGTGCATCAACTCTCTGCTGGAAATGATAATGCTCCCTAAGGGCTGGTTTATCAGGTTCCTGATGCATTGAAGGATACTGTCCCTGAAGAAATCAAGGAGAAGGCACGAGAGATGGCTCGTCAAGAGTTGAAGCGTCGTCTAGAGGAGCTCGATATGTCTCAAGCCGAGGCTCGTGGTTACGGTCAGTTGTTGAACGCTACCCAAGCACATATGCAGTCCCTTCACAATCTGCTTGAATGTAAGCCCCTTCCCGCCTTCAGGAGGGATTGATGCATACTCAATAATGTGGCTTCATAGATCTTGCGGCGAAGGAGGAAGACCGTGTCTGGGTCAAGAGGCAGACCGATGGAGAGCTAGACGATAGTCGGTTGACTGAGGGTTTGACCGGGGAAGCTACAGTGTACAAACGCCGTGGGATGGAAAAACCTGAGCTGGGACGGCCGCAGCTAAAGTAAAGTCCAGCGACTTATGTCGGATTTAACCTGTTACTGACGACTCTCTCGCCTAGACCGAAGAGAATTAGGTTCATCTTTGACCTGAGCGGTTCAATGTGTGTAACCGGTATCCTTCAGGCTTGTCTATCATTAATGCCCGCCATATGTAGGTACCGGTTTCAATATGATGGTCGCCTGCAGAGAAGCATGGAGACAGGTGAGCAAAGGCGGTATTTGCTCTGGGCTGGATTATTGAGTGCGCTTCCACAGCTGTAATGCTCATGGAAACCTTTGATCGCCTCTCGAGGAAAGAGAAATATGTTTGGGATGTGAGTGATTTCGACCTTGCTGGGTGATATTACTTGATTGACCGCGATCCTGTGGTTTTTAGATTTATGGCCATGTAAAGTCTTGTTTCTGCATGACTCATACTCAACTAACAAAGCACGTCACAGTCCGGAGATGAACCTGATATTCCTTTGGTTGAGGCTGATAAGCCGCCGACTGAACTTAAGGATCGATGGAGAGTTGCGGAGAAGATGTATATGGTTCCGCAATACGCGTTCGCTGGCGATTTTACAGGTCCGCGCAATAATGACATGTCTCTTGTATGCGAGGCTGACGCTGGTGATCACAGTTGAGGCTATAGTCAAAGGCGTGACTGAGGTGGCGAAGTATGATGCAGGTGGGTTTATGAAACACTTGAAGCAGGGAGTCATCTTTGATCTATGTTCCATCACAGACGATTGGTTTGTCATCGCGATCACTGATGCAAATTTCAATCGGTACGGGATCACACCGGCAGAACTGACGAAGGCTATGAAATGCGACCCAAAAGTTAATACGGCACTTATCTGCATTGGTGAAGGGGCCGAAGCCACATGGTAAGACATCCCTTGCATTCTCTGGAATTCAGACCGAATAGGATATTCTAGGATTCCGAACAGCCTTCCTGGTCGGGGGTTCCGTGTCGCCAATACCGGAGACATCCCGATTGTTCTTAGAAGCATTTTGTCGACGATGGTTGACCGTTGACAACGTTGAAGGGCTGGTGACTATGGGCATTGGACATCATTCGACCAATCACATGAGCGGAGTTTCATTAGATGGAAACGATTACAAACCAGTGATTGTCGTCCTTAAAACAGTAGCATCACACGTCGTAATTCGGGCTATATGTGATGGAGGTACTTCGTACCATCTGTCAATGAAGCTTTGCCGACCAGTCCGCTGTGGGCGGAACTTGGCCGGAGATATGTCAACCCCTGGTGCTCGAAACTGTGGTAACAGAATGCTTGGATCATCCCTCAACTCGAATACTTTCCACAACCGAGAGAACTTTTCATTCCGTAGATGACCAATGCAACACTGGTTGAACATTTTCTTCTGCACCAAGATCTGTTCAACGAGCCCGAATTCAAATATTGTGCTGGGATTATCACCGTAGTGCCGAAAATAAACACGTACATTGTGTAGCAGCCCTGAGCACTAGACAAGATCACGACGGCTTGACGTTGGTTGCCAGCCATCTCTTGTCTGTCAATGTCATCCGCTTTCATAACCCCCAAATATCATACAGCACCGAAGGTTTATCGGCATATTTGCTGGAAAACTGCGCCTCTCCAATATGCTAACTTGGCGTATGCCCTGCAGAGATACCGGAACTTTCGCAAAAGATTGAGGATCACCGAAAGTAGTACGAAGCACTGAGCTTTGGGTATTGTTTGCGTCCCTTGACATCGTCTAGGACTCTCGTAACTGATGGCAACTTCTCCAAGCATCATTTCCAGCGATCACGGCTGCCGGTATAGCAACATTCAACGAACCGGCTTAGCCAGATGAGGGCCATGTGTAAATAAGCAGAGGAGAAGGGTAGTGCCGCATTTTTCCCTCCCCATTGAAACGGAATTCTTGTCAGCCGTGCTCAGGGCTCTGCGAGCTTGAGTAATACACTGACGACTGCTGGTCACCACCTTCGCTCGTTTCTTTCGTTCTACTGGACTTTTCCTTCGACGACATTTCGACCGCAAGATGGGGTCTCTACAGTGCGCCTCAATATCATAACTTTCCAAGGGACTCTGAAACTAAAAATGCTCTAGAAATATGGCAGGACCGTTGGTGTGTGACGTGCAATACGACTTCAATATACAAACTAATCACCTGAGAAGCTTATCGGATATCTATTGAATCTGTGCCTCCTTGGAATCCTTGCTGTCCAAGTCTGTAAGTTATGATCTCTCAGTCAGAGCCCAGCGTCAACAGCTGATGATCTTTGTGCAGTTATTTATTCTGTGGCATTCAACAGTCCCAATTCTAGGGAGAATAACAGGCTCAAGATTCTCGTCTACGTGGTCCTCCTCCTGGAGGTTATCCAATCTGCCTTTATCCTGAGGGACGCATTCGTAACGTTTGCTCAGCAGTATGGAAATCCGAATGGATTTGATAACGTCCAGTTCACATGGTTGACGATGCCAGTGCTGAGTGGGATAGGTGAGCCCTAAGAGACTTAGATACAATTCACCGGATCAACGCTCCTTCTACAGTGGGGTGCATCGTCCAGTCCTTCTATGCTTTCCGGGTCTACTCCCTTTCGAGAAAACTTTATGTCCTGCCTATATTCATCGTATTGGTGAGGAGCCTGAAGTCATGATACGATTTATAGTGACCCGAAGCCCCCAGCTCGCTCTGACCCAATGCGTCGCCGCAATCGCGGTTGGAATTGACGAAAATAACGCACGCGTGTTGTCGGTCCTCTCACGTGCAGGAGTTATCGGAAACTATGTGAGCACTTGTTCGGTAATTCGAAATTGGGTACTTATGCATATTGCAGGTATGGCCAGTCGTCAGCGCCGTGTGTGATGTGACTATTGTATTTGCAATGTCTTTTTATGTGAGGACCTGTTCACCACAATGTACCTCTACTAACGAATGGTGCTATTTAGCTCATGAAGGCTGGTAAAATACTGAGCGACCCGCAATTTGGAACGGTATCATCTCGACCAACAAGAACTATCCTTGGTCGGGCTTTGCACCTTACTGTTGAAACAGGCGCTTTGACAGGTGCGCCCCACCCCCCATGTTTCAACACGATCCCCCCTTACCAAGCGAACAGCGACTTTCTCTATACTCTATCTTGCGCTATGGGTTTCCCGCCCCGGCGACTTCTACTACATGACATTCGCATTCATTATGGGAAAAATCTACGCGAACTCATTAATGGTTATCCTCAACAGCCGTGTCTCTATCTCAGACCTGCGAGATGAGCCCCGGTTTATCGATAGTTTCGATTCAATACAGTTTCGCAATGGGCTATCTTGTAAGGTAGAACGGATGGTTGAAATCGCAAGTGACAAGGGGTCGACGCCACGGCCCTCGCTTGAGAAAATTCCAGCGATTACAGTGAGTGGCCCGCCCACCCCCTCTTGGTCTTAAACCAGACCTCACCATTCCTTTCCGCAGATTCCAACTGAAACGGTTTAGAACGTGGAGCAAAGTAACATGTCATCAGTGTACAAAATCCATCATTTACTTCCTCATCATATATAGCCCAGTCCTGCACCGACTTCGTTCTAGAACGCCATCCTAAGCCCTAGAACGCCATCCTAAGCCCCTGCCAAAGTACCCCATCAATACGGATATGATCGGGCGTGCCACCTGGGATATTTTCGGTGTTCCAACAGCGCTGTGCGCGAACGTGATGTGAGAGGCTGATTGCTGAAACGATCCACCACATGCATAACGATACATGAGGGCCAATATAAAAAAGCTGACTTGACCAGATCAAAACGCTGGTCTTTCGTCGTGCCGTCAAGTTCCGTTTATCTAAGAGATATATGTAGAATAGCACTCTTGAGCACCGCGGTTGGAGTGGGATGCGTTATTTCGACTAGTGAGAAGTGAGCTTCCATAATTCTCACTACGAGGAACTTCGATTGTGCTATCACCTGAGGCTGTCCTGTACACTTGTTACTAATAACTTCTTGAAATAAAAGCGGCAAGGAAGCACATGCTTCCCAGAAACGAGTGGGATCGTCATAAATACGACCATGATCCCCGTACTGATTATCAGGGGACGACATATTAGCCTCATATGCAGTTGAGACTACGATTCCAATATAAATTTTTGAGTCACGAGGTATCGTCAAAACAATCGGTGAGTGGTAGTGAGTCTGTGACAAGGGTCTGAACGATTTGGATATAAGGGCCAATTGAGTAGAATCAAGGTTTACCCTTACACTTCAATGATTGAAGCATCAACTCCGTCCGTGACGGTTCCAATAGTGGTAAAGTCGATGACATCTAAAAGCACACTGCTGATGACAACGGGTACCCCCATTTTCCAATAGCCAATACTCGCAGCATTAGGACACTAATAGACAACGGTGTTGGACTTGCATACAGTCTGAGAGGCTTGTAGATTAGACAATTATTGGCTTCCAGGTGGGACTACTTCAATGACTGAGAGCTAGAGATCATCACGGGTATGCCATACCCGCCGGGTAAGGAACACGGGTACAGCGGGTAAGGGTACGGTCTCGAAATTTGTAACCTTGCCAAACCCGCACCCGCGTGGCGGGTACTGGCGGGTATGCTTCCTAATTTGGAATGCCTACTGGTGTTCATCGTGACAGGTAGTGGACGATGGTATGCCAGGTGTGTGTGTGTGTGTGTGTTAATCTGCATTTATTACACGCTGCAAGTTGCAAGTTAGAGGACTAAGACGCGTGTGACCGTACTGTCGTTGATCAGGTGTTTGACAGCGTCACAGGAGTTTGAAAGTGAAAAGCGTGCCTCATAGCTTACCCACACCAGAAGCTTAGACCTTCATATTTATTTCCTAGGTGGCATAACATAGTGAGATTAGGAATATCGAAGAATAATTGCGAAATTTTCATGCAGAGTGTGTGCAGATTTTTTTTGAGTGGGAGTATGGAAAAACTAGGCTGATTTTGCCCCGGGGTGAACCAGATCTAGTTTGATCCCATTGACCGTTTCCTCTCAAAATTCATACACTTAAGCAATTACTACAATAGAACGATCCTGCAAATTTATAGGCTCAACAACACAATAATGAAAACACAGTTCGCGAAACAGAGAGATCGAGACCTCTAAGCGTGACAAAGGCTGAGCAGATTCAAACTCCGACTTGCCAGCGGACAATCATAGAGATGGATTGAGTGAAGTACATCCATATATCATCCATTCCTAGCACATGGGAGCTCGAGCGGGTCAGAAGAAAACTCAATCTGATGGAATTGCATCTCACCGAGTTGACTACAATGACCCCGAGATCAAAGGCAGGATCGGCCCCACTCACTACTACATACCTGCACCATCTGGTGGTTATAATAATTTTACATCTTGATTAGGTCTGTATCTAGTCCAGTACCAATACAACGTTTGTCTACTACCTCGTCTCTGTCGGATGCACTGAAGTTCGGAGCCTGAAATTGAGTGTGACCTTGTGTGACGGAGCTGTCAAACTCCTGATATTTTCTGAGCTGCTTGCATCGGAGAAGCTCCGACGCCACTTCCTCCACTCTAAAAACTAAACAAAAAATATAGTACTGTATCCAGCTAAGTTCTACATGACCTAGTTGAATTTGAGGGTGCAAGAATGATGGGGCTGTGGAGGAAATTGCTTGGGCGTCAAAAACTGTCAAACACCTGATCAACGACAGTATATACAAACAGCCCCCCAGGCTACGCCCAATGACCATTTATATACCCCAGTCATACAGGTTACGAAATACGGATTGTCCCGTGTCACGAGCGTGATGATTGCCCAGCTCCCGAATGATCCGTGGTGTCCGAGACACCCCCTCCGGAGATTAGTTATCCTCATGGAGGCCCAGGCGCGGCCTATGGACTTACGCGCCCTTGACAACAGGTGTCAACAATGGTAGCACGTGTGCATGTAGTTGATACACGAAAACTTTTTTTTACAATCCACATTACTTTTTTTACAACTACCAAGAATCTGCCGAGAGCTCGTTCACCAAAGCCCCGCAAGCGACGCCTTCCCCGACGTTTTGAAGGCTCCCAGTTGGAGGTGGCGGCAAAAAAACCGATATTCAGTCGGTCATGGCAGCCACAGGGGACGACGAATCCATCTTGAATGTTACAAAGGTAGAATATGCTGACGGTGGCTACGAGGAGGAGTTGGAGGATGGTTGGGACAAGATTACTGTAACCTAAACCTTAGATTGTCGATACTTCTTGGTGACATTTCGCTGGACCCGTGAGCTCAACCCGTACGGGTTTTCATACCCGTGGGTCCTACAAGAACCCGTGCCCCTACCCGCAATACCCCTGACCCTTGCACAAGGGTACGGGTGTGGCGGGTAAGGGTACGGGTATGTTCAGAGGTACCCGTGGGTTACCCGCGCTTATCTCTACTGAGAGCCCTTGTGCACTAACAAGTAGAGGGACGCCAAACATAGCTGGTGATGGCCGCACAACCGACAACGTGAAGCAAGTCATAACAGTAGTGAGTGACACTACATATAATGTCTCCCGGTAAGGGGACATGGAATGTAGTTGTATACAAATTTGAGGAATGGGAGATATCAGTCCAAATGCTTCTACTTTTGGAGATTCAGGGCTGACATTGAGCCTGAATAGTCACATCCCCCTCCGGTCGTAGTCGTGGGATGCATGTGTATAAGCGGACGTTGAGCCGAAGTTCGGATGAACTTCGTCAACTGCTTAGCGGCGGCATAAGTACTTCCAGCATCTGCTGGATACATTGGACAGCCTATGGCTGTTCCTGATATCTCATGAGGAAAACAAAGAACTCTCGTGTCATGGAAGAAACAATGAATGGCACGAACGTGCATTAGACGCTATGAATAAGTAGTAAAGGTATTATTATAATTGAAGACAATGATGAGCTACGACTGCCGGCAAGTAACATCCGTAGTGCAGGGTATTTATCTACCCATCCCATGTCATTTACGTGATGAAGTTATTCATACTTTGGGAAGTCCTGGCCAATCACCACCCAAGGTTCCCGGGTGCGAGCATAACAAAAGTCCCGTTGACAACCGTAAATATATCTCGGAGGTCAGTTTTTTTCCCGTGTTTCAAGAAGGCGGGTGTCATGTTGTTGAGTTCGTTCTATCAAGATCTTGTCACGTATTGCTACAGGGCGTGGGAGATCATGGGGAGACCCCTGGTGAAGACCGAGAAGGAACCGAGCTAAGCAGGGCTGGGACAGGAGATGTACCTTGTACTGCCCTCGCGCAGCCCTGGTGAGGAAGGAAATGGGTTCATTACGTATACGAATCAGACCAAACGCACAGGTATCGCCCGAGGTTATAGTGCTACACTATCGCTGGAGGCCCTATCGAGTATTCAATGGGCTAGTAGAGCTCGAACATAAAGCAAGTGATTTCCTTTGTGGTCTATCAGGTCCTGCTAAATATAACATTCAGTAGTTCAATAGATTGTACGAGGTCGGATTTTCGGCGGTCCTAGTTGTCACCCTAAGGGAGGAAAGGAGAATCAGGGGCGAATTCCAATACATATCTATAGAATTTAGATAAGAAATCAATCTTGACGTCACTGAATGTATGTTGTGAAAACAAAGATGGTCCAATCTGGGCCCAGGTCACTGTTTGACATGCGGTAGAGGGTGAGCGGATGAGGAACAGGACTCCCGAAGCCGATTGCGGACGTACTACGGAGTGAGTGCCATCATCCCTGCGCCACTACCTGGAGCTGACATGATCGCTTTTCCAGACACTTCAAATTTATGCTTGAAATGATTCTGTTCCTAACTATGTAACCGTAGGAGTTTAATGCCTAGAACAGAGATGTGTCGAGCTAATTTTGTGACACGTGGGTATCAATGATGTGAGGCACTGGGAACGTGTGCCACAAATAATAACGGAAGTGACAGAGGTAACCACAAATACAAATACATGTCGGAGGATTCCGTAGCAGAGTTAGCTCAAGTTTGCGCATTGCGAACCCGGAATCGAAGTATTCCAGGAAAACAAAGCGTAAAACTGGACTCAAGTGATGAATCAACTAGAGACAACGTGGGCATGTAGTTGGTGGGTGCCAAACCTACAACGAGCTCAGCTTATCCAAGGATATCGTGAGATCGTTTCGCTCGAATCATATGTCCCTCCATAAACCCGTTTTTGATTAGCTACAAAAATAGCCTTGGACCAGCCCATTGGTCTAGGTTTGCTGTCGTCAAAGGCAGGTAGCTCGACATTTACCGTCGGATGACCAAAGCGTTGACCTGCGGGCAATCGGAGACTAGACCTGACTAGACGCAGCTATGACTAAGGAACTCAGTATTGTCGCCCTCGCACGATGGCTGCCACCCATCGATACATGTCAGCCGTTATTTTAGTCTTGCTGTGGGACTCATGGGATGGGATATCTAGCTCTCCATCGACTGAACACTTGATGAAGCTGTGCCTCAGTTACTTGATGCTCGTGAAACACAGCTATTCCCGTACGCACTCCTAAATCAACAAGAAGAGCACTAACCTTGGTTACATCATGATTCGACGTACTGCTGGGAAGGTTTGCTGTAAAGTCCGTTTTGGCAATCATGACCCTGTCCGAGGGACATGTAGTGACAACGTGCTGCTGATGCTGTATGACACGCAACTCGCACATTCCGACATATCTGGGAAGAAAGGTCCTAATCGATCATTTCATGCGATTTGTATGGTTAGCCCATCACTTCGGAGTATTGAGAAATAGGTGGCGCTAGAGCGCCGTATCGGCTGACATGGATTGTGCATCACTCATCAAACCCTTGGGAAGGCCTAGCAAGTAAATGAATAAAGGGGAATAATTCCGGAAGTATGTGTGGGGCTGGGCGCCCTCTCCGATTTCTTCGTCCTCGAAGGATAACAGCGAGATAGGCAGTCGAATCACGCCAAGTATCAGATCAGGGAGCAGACACTCACCCTCGACGTCAATCAAACACCAATCAAGCCAGAAGACAAGATGAACAGCCCCGACTGACAAATCAAAGGAAGGGTGGGGACGAGTTCTGATCAGGTTATTTACGGTCAAGCAGCATCCTGATCACGACTCGGCCACGGGGCTATATAATGAGAAATACTATACGTCCGACGTGACCGCGGTCGTAACTCTTCCTCCAGCACGATGATGTCCCCAGAGGACCTCGAGCGTGCGAACTGGCTGCTGGGTCCATGGGTATGTTTTCTTACCGATGTCGTGTTCGATGCTGATGACTTGAACTCTACCTCGTTTTCACCACGTGTTTTGTACAGCTAATTGGCGGCTTTCTTGACGTCTTTTTCCAGGGCATCCTGTACTGTCAGGTAAATACATTCAAAGTAACATCAGAGGAAACAAGGATTAACTTCTCTCTGTAGTTCGCACGTTATGCTATCCGGTACAAGGACGATAGGTGGGGCATCAAGCTCTCCGTTTTTGTACTGGCTATCTTGACTACCTTGAAGACGATCCACTCCTTGTGAGTACCATTCACATCGTCCAAGTCGTAACCTGAGCTTTTGATAGTGCTCTGGTATGGATCCAGTTCATTGACTACTTTACGGACCTCGAAGGTGCCATCGCTCTCAGCTACACTGCCTGGTGGCAGTCGGGAAGCCCACTTATCGTGCGTTGAAGAAAGTGCATATCCATATTTGCGTGTTGATTAACTCGCATGAACAGATTGCTACTCTTGATCTTTATGTTCAAGTATTCTTCGTCCGACGATTGTATTATATCTCAGGCCGAAAATGGTGGGTGGCTGCGCCCATCGCTATTGTCTTGGCCTTCGCCTACGCCGCTATGTGTGTCGCGGTAAGTCTGCCCGACCCTTATCTGCTCATATAATCCGCTCAGCGGCCATAAGACGTATTACATTACGGTTGGAGCATCAGCTACACCCCTCATGGCACCATGGTGTAAGTGGCCTCATCTCTCAACCGTTTATCCATATCTAAATATTTGATTCCTATAGTTGCGGCTCATTTTGGCTCCGTTGTCGGTATGTTAATCATTTTGGTCGTGATTAATCGCACCCCTGAGGTCCCCGCCCATATGTTTCAGGTGCCGATATTTGCATGACCTGCGCCATTACCTATTTCCTCGTAAAGACCAGGAGAGAAGTTCTTCCTCAGTACGCCGTAGCCCTCAAAGATGGGACCAAACGCACCTAACTCCAGCTCAGGACAGTCGGTTTATTTACTGCCCTCATCCGACTTACTTGGCTTTCTGCTGCTCCAGCTACCGTGTGGTGAGTAGAGACGCCTGCTTCCTTTGCCTTTCCACTCAAGTAGGCACTAGTGCTGTGCTCAACTTGTCGACATCTCAAGTATGGCCTGGTACAGAGCGCCTCTTGTCGACCACCTTTGGCATGATCCTACCTAAACTCTATGCTATTTCAATGATGTGGACTCTTAATGCACGTCTGGATATCCGTGCGGCAGGCTCTAGGCACACCACCCTTCAACTTCCACTCAGCAACCAGCGCAGTGCAGCTCTCCAAGTCAGTGCATACACCTTCCCTTCTTTACTTGCTGATCTTAATCTCACTTCCTCCAGCCAACGAGCACTCCTGGGAATGAGGGAATTCAAATTCAAATGTCGACGGAAACCACGCGTCAGACCGACGTACGTCCTCTCCTTTCTGTGCGAAACTCATGACTTGACCGATTCGTATTGTAGTTATTCGAAGTCCGTGATATGTTCCACAGTCATACGACGGACACAACCCTCACCACAAAACCTGTGTACCTGATTGGCGAGAAGATTTGAATTGTTTGACACCGCTGTGATTGTTACTAGCCCTGTTTTGATATTATTTATGGCTTCTTCTAAGGGATCCTGTTAACCACGGTGAATTGAATATATGTACTATTATTCTTTTTTTTTTTTTGCTGTGTAAGCTGAGGTTTCTCATCACGTGACAGGGTCGTGAGAGAATGTTTTGGTCAACGTTTTGGTTGGTTCGAGAAGACAACCTTCGTCCTCGTTTACATCTCACCCAATTGAAGGCCTTGTTCATGTCTCCCAGAGTTGGAACTCTCGCTTGTTGTTCCTTCCCTCCGTCGGATTGTGTGGTGCCGAGATATAACCTTGATAATGACGTCAGACCTTGCAAGTGTATCCGGCGTCGTGGAGCTCCTCTAGCACACCTGAAATAATAACTCTGTCCCTGTTCTGCTGTTCTCATACATCCCAATAACCAGACTCCGAATGCTCTATGATAAAAACCCCAACTACCCTCACTACGACCAATTGCCTTACGGCAAAGAGCCTTGGAAGGCACTTTATGTGGCCCAAAGGCTCCTTACAACACTTGCATTGGTTCCGATTTGGGCGCTCACCTACTCTATTCTACCCCGCCGCTACCGGCCCTGTGAATCCTGGTCACTGCGACAAATCATACAAACCAACTTTGCGCGCCGTATTTTCAAAGTGACGGAAGTTGCAGGTGTCACTTGGCAAACCCGGGACCCCACAGTAGCTCCCGACCCCAAGTCTCTCCGGGAAACAAGATTCATCTGGGTCGACGCCCTCCCTGTTGAGATGAGAACTGGAATAGTTCAAGGTGGTGTGGAGTTCAAGCGCGTGGGATGCTACGTCTGGCCGAAGGAGGAACCGGCAGAGACCACAGTGCGAACTTCGGAGAACTCGCTCGTTTCCCTCTCACCGAATTGCTCCAGTCAAGTTCCTCTAAGTAGCGATCAAGATGATGGTAAAGGCAGGGAAATGCCACTAGTGGGAATTTTCATGCATGGCGGCGGTTATTGCCACATGTCGGCACATGAATCGGCAAGAACGTCCAGGATCCCAAGAGGTCTCATTAAGGTGAGAGTTTTCTTGTGTCGTGCGATCGGCGTAAGGAAGGTTCACCAGTATCATAGAAACGAATTTTGCACGAAATCTACTCTGTCGAATACCGGTTATTACAGGTCGCTCCATTCCCGGCTGTAGTCCAAGATGCAGCCGCAGTGTACGCCCACGTCGTGAATCAATACAATTTGCAACAGAAGAAGTGCAAACTCATTCTTATCGGTGATAGTTCTGGGGGCAACCTTGTCCTGGCACTTACCCGCTGGCTACGGGACGAAGGACATCTCCCCATACCAGACGGCCTGTTACTTCTCTCTGTAAGGGTTTGCTCCTAATGGTTATACAAAATCTCCTGACATTCCCAACCCTTCTAGCCCTCCTGTGATACATCTCATGCGGTTCCTGAAACCCTTTCATCTTACATACCCCGACCAAATGCGGATACGGATTATCTGGTCGATACACCTGAACCTCGAGCACTCTTGCAGCGCACGTTCCTCGGTTTCAACAACGGGAGTGGATCTAACAACGTTGCAGAAGAACGTCAACTCATGGAGGTTGTCCATTCCGAATATGTCTCCCCATGCTCTCCAGTCGTTCTCAAGCGCTGGGGTCATGACGTCATACAAGACCTTGAGGGTACCCATACCTCTCATTTCCATCGACATGTTCGGCATTTGCCACCGGTTATACGTCTAGCGCGCGATCCGGACAATCTAACGGCCATTCTCGAGTCATCGTACCGGAAGTCTTCGCGTTTCGACAAGCTGTTTGGAGGATTCCCTAAGTCATTGGTTGTCTTGGGAGGTGCGGAGAGATTGGTGCCTGAGGTTCGGAGTTTGGTGGTAGCGATGGAAAAGGATGGCGTGGACGTTCAATTGTATCTTATACCGGATGCTGTGCATGACGTTCTCCTGATCAGGGAGAGTTTGTGGGACAAGAAGGTGATGCAGGACACTTGGGCGGCGATAGCAGAATGGGGGGAATCATTTCGTGAGGCGGTGTAAATCGGCTTACATTGACTGTCAGGACTTGATACCATAACTTTCTACTGCGATTCCCCTTTCGATAGTAGAGTAATGAAGTAAATCCTGGTTTGGATGGTTTACAATGTATTGTATGGTATGATATATCGCCATATCTGTAGGTCAGGAATTAGTTCGCGTTCAAACATGACAATGCTCTTCGTGCCGATTCCAAATAACCATGGTGTCTGGTGAATGTGCTCGTACGTGGTCGAGATCAACCAATACTTGGCTCTCTTAAGGGTGCAATGGCATGATGAAGTGCATGTTGTCGCTGAATGTATTTGTTAGTTACGGAGCGAACACTGTCAGGATTGTGAGAGAACTCACAGAAATTCCCGAGTCTTCCGCGACGTAGTAGGAATAGTCATATACAAAGTCGAAGCCCCTCCAATCTTTCACGGGTATGTCTCCAATTTGCTCGCAGTACGTGTGGGCGAGCTTCTCTTTATCAGTTCTCAAGAGGTCAAGACCACCTAGAGAAATGAACTGCACGATCTGGCGACCAACAAGTTCTTGGAATATGGTCTGGAAGAGATGGAAATCAGGTCCCTGGAGGTAATCATGTCAGAGAGGGGCACTCACAGTCTGTTGTATTCCGAGAAGCAACACAGTAAAATTCACCTTGGGCAGAGCAAGTTCGCCAGGATCCAAATTCCACGTAATTTGAACAATTTCCCCCAGTCTTCCGATGCTCCATGGAAATCTCTGAGTGCACACTAGCATCACGAACAGGCCAACATATACGACATTCGTAATGTCTACATTTGATGATGGCCCTTGACATGGACAACATAAAGATCATTGTTCAAGTGCTAAGGCCCTCCGGCGTTATTAGCTTCGCTCAGAATGTGAGTATCGCACTCGAGGTGGCAATCAAAATCATCTAGCCAACTTACCCGGAATTCACAGGAACGCGTGTCATCGCTCAGATACTCGAAGAAGGATGTGTGAGAGGCCACCTTCCTCTGCATATGAGCAAGCTCTGGGGGAGGAACGAGAGAATGTAATTGCTGCAAGGCCCCATATGCATCATGTTGCATTAACCTCAGTAAATTTGAAAGCGATACAAATGTGGGGTGAGGAAGACTGACTTATTTGAGGATCCGGGCGGTTGTTGGGAGTACATTCGAGTACAATGCGTCTGCATCTTCCCTCCAAGTCCATCCAATACCCAAGGCAAGGTGTGACCCGGAACTTCACCGGAAAGGGAGTTAGCACCAATATTCCAGCAAACGAAACTACATACTCAAAGGGAACCAAAGCCTCATGATACCCATCACCAGGTAAAACGGGATTTTAACCCTACACAGTCTCCGAACGCTAATTTTCACTAGCACAACACGATCAATATTACTCGGGACTTGCCGAATGATTGACGCGTCGCGACGCGTCCATTTTCTTTGCATTACCGTTCCTTGATCCTCACCACTATGTCCTCTCCGCCACCCCTCGATTTCCCTTCCTCTGATCTCGACGACATTGAGATGGCGGACGAGGGCACTGGCGCGGAGCAGTCCGTGCCTGCTGCACCTCCTGCAAATCCTTTGTTCTTGGCGGGTACTCCTTCGGCTGCGGGTACGCCTGCGCGACAACAGCAAAATATGCCTTACGAGACACCTCTGCGTGGTGTGACAGCACGTAGAGCGTTGGGAATGAGTACCCCAAAAAGAACTCCGCTTTTTGCTCGTATGTTTCCACTCTGGAACGCGTCCGATGGTGTTGCGCTGATGTGATGATTTAGCTGGTAGTTCATCACCTTTGGCGTACCCTTCTTCTTCACCTGCAAAAACCCCTCGCGCAAGAGGCTCTAACGTTCCGCAAGACTCTGATCCTCTCGACTTTCCCTCGTACGTCCCTCCGTCACCCGTCCAATCTCAATCTCGCTGCTCATATAGATGACAGGAGCCCTGTGAAGCCGACGACGCCTCGCAACAGGCGCGGCGACATTCACTCCTCACTCTCCCTCACACCACGACCTTCCGCTCGTAGGTCTGCTACAACTGCTCGGCGAGATCGCGGCGATACGAACCTCAACTCGGACGCAACCCACCTCGATATCCCCATGTCCTCAGCCCCTCCCAACCTCTCTGCTGCTCCAGTTCCTACTTCCGATGAACCCGATGAAATTCGTGCTATCTGGGGTACAACAGTCAACCTCGGTGATACCATGAAAACCTTCCGCGACTTCCTCAAAGGATTCAAACCGAAATACCGTCTCGCACATGACCGTCAACTTGGGCTCCGTACTCGCATACAGACTTCTCCTGAACAGGGTGAAGTAGTCTTGTATGAGACATATCTAAGGCGCATGCGGCAAACGGGAGAAACAAATTTGAACGTAGATGTGGTGAATTTACAAGCCTACCCTCCTGCGAAGAAGTTGTATAGTCAGCTCGTGAAGTATCCGCAGGAAGTCATTCCAGCTATGGACCAGGTCCTGAAGGATTTGATGCTAGAGATTGCGGATTTGGACCAGCAGGAGGGTATGGAGGGTATGGTGGGGGCGGAGGGAGATGCTGAAATAGCAGAAATCATGTCAAGGGTGTACAAAGTTCGGCCGTTCGGCCTTTCGGCTGTCAATATGCGCGAGTTGAATCCAAGCGGTAGGTATTTCTTCCTTTAAATCCCGAATACATACTCAAAAACTTTCACAGACACGGACAAGCTGGTATGCATCAAAGGCCTTGTCATCCGTGCAACACCCATCATACCCGACATGAAAGTTGCGTTCTTCCGATGCTCAACCTGCTCACACACGATCCAAATCGAAATCGACCGCGGCAAAATTGAGGAACCATCCCGCTGTCCGCGAGACGTTTGCAACACCATTGGCTCTCTCACCCTCATCCACAACCGATGCGAGTTCGCCGATCGTCAAGTTATCCGTCTACAAGAAACTCCAGATTCTGTGCCGGATGGCCAGACTCCGCACACGGTGTCGTTGAGCGTGTACGATGAATTAGTCGATGTGTGCAAACCGGGTGATCGTGTTGTTGTTACAGGAATTTTCAGGAGTGTCCCCGTAAGGGTGAATCCGAGGCAAAGGACCGTGAAGAGTTTGTTCAAGACGTACTTGGATGTTGTGCATGTGAAGATTGGGAAGAGTGCGAGTGGAGGGCTGGCACTTGATAAGAGTACACGACCTGCTGGGGGTGACCGTGTTCCCGGTGTTGGGAATGAGGGGGCCGGTGACGGAGGGGTCGAGGACGACGAGGACGCGGATGTCAACAACAATGACGGCGCCAATGCCCGAAAATCGACCAAAGCAGAGTTGGAAGCCAAACTACGTGCGTTGAGCCAACGTGAGGATATTTATGAACTTCTCGCACGTTCTTTGGCACCATCGATATGGGAGATGGAAGATGTGAAGAAGGGGATATTGCTCCAGTTGTTCGGAGGGACGAATAAGAGTGTTGCGAGGGGTGGTGGAGGTGGAGGTCCCAGGTATAGAGGCGATATAAATGTGTTGCTTGTGGGTGACCCGGGTGTTAGTAAGAGTCAGATTTTACAGGTGCGTCGTGGTGACAAAACTGAGCCGTGAACGCGAGGAACTGAGTTTATTCTAGTATGTTCACAAGATTGCTCCGAGAGGTGTATATACCTCTGGGAAGGGGTCGTCTGCGGTTGGTTTGACGGCATATGTGACGAGGGATCCGGATTCGAAGCAACTCGTGCTCGAGAGGTATGCACGAGGCTTTTTAAATGTAGAACGGCTGTCTGACTGCATTCTATTTAGTGGTGCCCTCGTTCTCTCCGACGGCGGCATATGCTGCATTGACGAATTCGACAAAATGTCCGACGCGACACGAAGTGTGCTCCACGAAGTGATGGAACAACAGACCGTATCTATCGCCAAAGCCGGTATCATCACTACTCTCAACGCCCGCACCTCCATCCTCGCTGCAGCCAACCCTGTTGGATCGAAGTATGACACGGAGTTGCCGATAACGAGGAATATTGATTTGCCACCGACGTTGATTTCAAGATTTGATTTGTTGTATCTCGTACTTGACCGGGTGGATGAGGGGTTGGATAGACGTTTGGCGGGGTTTCTGGTTGGGTTGTATTTGGAGGATGTGCCTACTCATGAGAAGATGGATATCTTGGTATGCCTGCTTCCTTTCCTTTGAGGATTTGGTGCTGATGAAGTGACGGGGTCTAGCCTTTACATGAACTGTCAGCGTATATATCCTATGCCCGTGCACACGTCCACCCAACGATAACCGAAGCCGCATCCAACGCGCTTGTGGCTTCGTACGTCGAGATGAGAAACTTGGGGTCCGACCCACGTGCGTCGGAGAAACGCATCACGGCGACCACGAGGCAGCTCGAGTCTATGATACGGCTCTCAGAAGCGCACGCTAGGATGCGGTTCTCGCCATTTGTCGAGGAACGAGACGTGACGGAAGCATATAGACTTATGCGGGAAGCGATCAAGACGTCTGCTATGGATCCACGTACCGGCAAGATCGATATGTCCCTTTTGACGACGGGTACTTCTTCGGGTACTAGGAAGTTGAGGGAGGACATGAGGAGGGCGTTGTTGAATTTGCTGGATGGTGAGGGTGAGGTGGGGAGGAACGCGAGAGGGGCTAGAGGTGCCAAGTGGACGGATCTCGTGAGGGTGTTTAATGAGCAGAGTAGTGTGAGGGTGGATTTGGTCGAGTTTGCGGAGGTTGTTAGAGGACTTGAGGCGGAGGGTGGTGTGAGAGTGACAGGCGGCTTTGGGGAGAGGGGGGTTGTTAGGAGGGTTGTTGAGGCGTGAGGTGGATGGTTTTGGACTTTGATGCTTCTACCCTTTTTCTTGTTTCTTTTGTTTGATTTTTGACAATTTTTGTGATATCTGTATGGCTGGATATGCTTGGGAGTGAGTGTACTAATTAGAACATCGTGTACTAACGGAAGTCTGGGGCTGATTGAACGGAGCAGACTTAGGGTGGGTGCTTGTTACACCTGCGTGTAGTGCGGACAATTGGTGATGGTTAATCGGGAGCTATACCTACATCCCGTTCAGATGCCATAACACTTGAATGCCTTGTGTATGAAGGGGCTAGGCGAAACTTTCGCCAATGGAGCAGCGTAACTAGGACAACTAAAGCAGAACAATGTAAAATTCTTCGCGCGATATAGGTCCTTATAATGTGTCGTTGATTCCCATTTTGTCTTGTGTGAACCTGTCGGGTCCCGTGTTATCGCGTTGTCCCTGACTCAATTTTCCTTGTTTGGGTACTGTATTTCCATTTATGGATTGCTTGTCAGCAACGTAAATGTGGTTGACCAGGGTTGTGGGGGTTGGGGGGTGTTTGTGACTTACTGCTTGTCCCAGATTTTCCCATGCACTTTTCCCTGATGTCCCTGCTAGTGTGGTTCTCCTTGACTACGAAGTGTTGTAAGTCGCTCAAAGGTCAGCTTGAGTACAAGGTGCCATGCCGTACATTGACAACAGAACTGGGGATGAAACCGATGAGCGACATGAAGAGTCGTAAATCGGGACTTAAAACTGGAAATGCACCAGCGAGTCTTTGTTATGCTCTTTCTTCTCCCTTCCCCCTGGCTGGTCGGCGACAATGCTTAGATTTCCTCCTATTCCGCCTTCTGGGGCTGGCCCCTCTGAGTCTACACAGTCGTTCGTTGCTGCCCCTTATGGATACTATTACCCTATTCAAGCTCCTGGTGGGTTGATGGGACTTGTCTCCCCGTCTTTTTCGGAAGACTAATTGGAGCTTGTTCATGTAGTTACGCAATTTCCTGGATTCGTACTGCCACCATCTCAGGCCCAACCAACATCGCCATCTACTCCTGGTGGTGGATTCTTCAACGGGGCACATAATTTCGTGCTTAAAGACTCAACATTCAAGAATTATACTATCAATAATAGTAATTATAGTACCGCCGGTACGTTTCTACCTACCTTTTAACCTGCGGTTCACTAACTCGGATACAGGCTTCCAACTCAAAACCCACCTCTCCAAACACGTCCTCCAAGGTGCCGAATTCGACTCTTCCGCCCGCCACCCGCCACCTACCTGTCACCCCGACACGCGTAGATTCATCCTCCGCGACATCCTCAACTGGCGCCTCAACCCTTCCAATGTCACCAACCTCGGACGTATACTCTGGCTGAATGGTCCTGCCGGCGTCGGCAAATCCAGCATTATTCAAACCCTTGCCGAACACGAGTCACGGTCACCCCAATTCCTCCTTGGGGCCACCATATTCTTCTCTCGGCCGAATAAGAGGGATAACGCACAGCTGGTATTCAATACCATCGCGTATCGGTTGGGTGTTGGTAATCGAGGGTATCAAAGTTATGTTTGGGACAAGATCGCGGAGGATCCGATGTTGCCTTTGAAATCGCTCAGTGAGCAATTTTATTGGTATATCGAAGTTCCGTTTGGTCAGAGGAGGTTGTATCCTGTTCCTGCTGGAGGATCGTTGTCGATCTACTTGGATGGGTTGGACGAATGCAAAGGACAACAAGCGCAGGCGGAGGTTGTCAGACTTATTGGACAGTTTGTAAAGCGATACCCTGCTGCTCCGATTGTGTGGATTATCTCGAGTCGGGTGGAACCGCATATCGAAGTTGCTTTCCGGCGTCTGCCAGATGAAGTCCAATACTGGGATGTGGAGGTGCCCATTGCGTCGCCTGAATCGTTGGAGGATGTCAAAAAGGTTCTGCATGACCGGTTCTCCGGTATCCGCGAGACGTATGAGGATCTCATGCCACAGCGATCGCAATGGCCCTCGAGGACACAGTTCCTAAAGATCGTGAAATACTCGACCGGGATGTTCGCTTTTGCGGAAACTCTCGTTCGATTTGTTGATGACCCAGATATCGGGGATCCAGTGTCGCAGCTAGAAAGGATCATAACCTCGCTGGACCAGAAGGATGCTCTTGGACTCAAAATCGGGAATGGGACGTCCCCGAATACGTTCACTGCATTGGATACTCTCTACACGGAGATTCTGTCTGATATACACGAATCGGTGTGGCCGACGACAAAGCGTTTGTTGGCTGCTTCGTTGAATGGGGATCGGTACAGCGTTATGTTTGTTTGTAATCTTTTAGGCCTCAAGCAAAATGAGGCATATGGAGCTCTGGGAAAGCTCCATTCGGTGGTTAATATTCCCCGCGTGGATGAATCGCACGTTTCGCACCTATATTTCCACCATGCGTCGTTTAGCGATTATCTCCAGGACCCAACACGCTCCGGAAAGTTTTGTATCACCCAGGAGGCGGCAGACTCGTTGATCTGGGAATGTTGGTTTAGGATCCTGCGGGAGGTGGATGCGTCTGGTATGTTCCCGCTAAGTCTTTCCTCATTCTGTGTGGCTCAATGAAGCACAGGGATCAATGGCATGAGCCTCACATGGTCCCACGATGATCCCGAGCTCGACCATGGGGCGCGTCAAGAGATTTACGAAGATGCACGAACCTGTTGGGCAATGGAACTCAACAGCCGGTGCGAAGATCCAATAACTGGCGAACAACTGTCTCTGTCCCCCTTAATCGTCGAAGCAATTAATACTGTAAACTACGGAGATTTGGGTCCGTGGATGCCTACTGGAGAAATGCGAGACTTCTTGCGTTATGTGAAGAAACTGGTAAGTTTCCATTATTTTATTTGTTCAGGAACCTCTCCTAACTCGTCGTATTAGACATATCGAATCCGTGACCTCCCTGTGCGAAGGATTGCCTTGCGTGACATCGACTTCACAGCCATCAAACTTGGGAACGTTTCCTATGCCTCGTGCGAAGCATTTGGAGATGTTCGAGAACGTAACGAGTTCGCTGTTTGGGAAAAGTGTTTTAGGGGTTGCTCTGCGAATGCATCACTCACGGGCCCTGCTCGATTTGGTACAGTAAGTGATAGTGCCTCCGCTCGACTCGCCTTCGCGAAGCTGATAGGATTCTCGATTCAGTCTTGGTATCTCGCCAAAGGCGTACTGTGGCATAACACGATGCCTAAAATTTGGAATGACATAAATGCAAGTCGGAATTCCTCCGCTGAGGCATTCATCTTCGGATCTGGCGAACGTTGTTGCTTGTTTGTCGAGTTCGTAACACCAGATGTGGAGACCTGGAGCTACGTTATCCCCTATCGGTCATAGTAGTTAGTTGCCAAGGGCTACTTCTCATTATGATTATTCATTCAGTCTTTCATCTACATATACAAGAGATCCCATGGAACGAAGGACACATTACTACCATCACTTCTGACATCTGTCAGGGGATGTATTCAAACTTGTGGACAATGCACTGATGCAAAGGGTTTAGACGGAATTGTAACAAACTGAACAGTAATAATCCGAAGAAAAAAAATTAACCAATCAACTAAGGACTCTTCAAGACAGCCTGGGTGTCCGAGTTCAGTGCATCTACAATCTTCCCGTGGTGTTAGGGCTCACCTCATCGGAGATGGAACTTGACCTCGACAAACTATGATTCCCTGCCTGCGCATCCTCGCCAGTGCGTCTCTGCGGTCCGATTCCTGAGTTATGCGCACTGTTAAATGAAATAGCCACTGGATTTGTGGAGAACTGGAAAGACCGCCCAGTGGCCTCGGGTTCATAATCGTAGCGATGATTGCGGATACTATAACGGCTGTTAAACACAACCATCATCGAGTTGGTGTAGAGCTTTCCGCTGATAAGACGGAGCGCCCACGAGGAACCGTGCTTTGGGTCGGTGAAGTGAAGAATGAGGTCGACGACCGCAACGAGTGCTATACGACATCAATGTGTCTATACTTTATGTCACTGATTGCCCAGTGAAAATGCACTTACAGGTGAGCGTGCCAGCTCCTACCACAAGCTGTATGATTCTTGTGATTACATCTTCTGAAAAGGAGCTGCGCCCTTTGATCTTGAGTAGCTACAAACCGTCATAATTCAGCAACCGTACTTTGAAGCCTTACGCCAGCAGGCCTCACATAATATGTCATAAGCGAAGCGATCAAGATGTCACAAGTCGCTCCGCTGATCTTGGAAAGCTGCAAAATCTAAGTATATGCTAGCTATACGGAAGCGGATGCACGCACCATGTAGCCAGTAGACTCAAGGACAGACTCTCTGTCAAGCCTGCCCACCATCTTTCCGCCAACACCGGCAATTACAGACCCAATGAGCTGGAGAAAAGATATCTTGGGCTGTGGCTCAGATTGAGAACAGAGACAAGAAAAACGAATGCACTGACAAAGGCAATGCTGCAGCCACATTTATAGGATGTTGATAATATCCTGATACGGTATGCATATAGGATTTGGGCAATGAAAGCCACTTTATGGAGCTGTTAGCCTCGCGACTGTGGGGAACTAAAAGTGACTTACGAAGGCCGTTGATGATACAACATGTAAGCCAGATGTGATGCATTGACTGGAGGGATACCTTATCTGCGAATCCGATTGCGAAAATATTGTAGGCATCATATGCCATCAAAATCGATTTCCCTGTTTCGATCAAGTGCACGGAATAAACCAGAGACTTGATGAGGATAGGATCGTTGGGGAATGCAGCGTGATACAAATCTTTTGAGGCATAAGTTAGAAAGCAAACAGGAGCATACCAGGAAAGACACTACCGACAGAGCTGCACGGTTAGTACTCCATAAAGCCCCAAATTAATTGCGTAGCCTAGCAACTTCTCTCCTGTTCAGAAAGAAGAGTTATTGGGTAAGGAAATGTATCCTACAAGAGGCCCAGCCCTGCCTAGCGATCAGTAGCCAGGAAATGTGGTCATGCTTCGAACTCACGGCGCGTTGGAGGACATTTGACTTTGATTGACGAGAACTGAGTGCTCGGCTTCCAGGGCAGGATGTAGGTTGTCCTGACAGCTGTGGGTTTCTGTTATATACGATCCCCGGCGTTACACACAGATGCAAAGGAGAGTGCTGACCTGTAACGAACCACCTTCCCAGGGCCGGAGAACCATTGAGCAGATGGTGGAGGGTCACTCATCCAATTGAACGGTGTGGGAAGCATATACTCCTATTACTCTCGCTAGATATTTTTACCTTCACCTCGCCCATGCTGATTCAGAATCCTAAGATGCTTCTGGCATAGTTGCCGGAGTAGCAGGTGGAAGATGATTGACAGACTTCAACGATGCTGACGTTTGGCGATAGAAGCGCCACCAGAATCAAGATAGAGCGATAAGGACCCCTTCGGATGCTAGGTCAATGTTGCGTGGTGTCTGGATTATCTTTCTGTTCTTTCTCTTGTAGCCACTGAGGGTTCGATGAGGAGGTAAAGAACATAGGTTACTAGTAGCTGTTGTTTCCCAAAACGACAAGCTCCGGCTCACGCGGTCTATTTTAACAAGGAATCGAAGGTGTGTATATAATAAACAGCGAGCGCAGTGAGATCCTGAGAATCTGGAACAATGAACTTCCACAAGTGTACAACCACCAATACAAAAGTCCAAAAGTCCAAAATACTTACGTAAAATGCTTGGTCATTCAAGTTGCCCATCCTGGTTTCTTTGAGTCTTATCTCTGAAACTGGCAAGGCATTGAGCATCCGTAATGCCTGCACTCCTGCGGCATTACTCGCAATATGTCCAAAAGTTTTTGCTTGTATTGCTCTCAGGGAAGAACGATTAAGGGTCAATCCATCCATATCCCCTTATTACTGTATGCAGCACGTTCATGATCAGATCATTGTCGTATTGGGAACCTCGCCCTGGGCGGCCTTTAATTATTCCCGTCGTCTAAGCTATATTCGTATCTTCGGGCACACCGATCGCCAGCGAGAGTTGCCCTTGTTACGAACTGATGTAACCTCTGAAATGGTGAAATGGTGGCTCCAGCCTTGGGCTGCTTATAAATCCGCGGCCTTGAACTCACAAAATTGACAGAGAATGCCGAATAATGACTATCGCTGGTTTATGACACATGTCCTTTGCTACACAGATTTCTTTCCAGGAGGAATACCGGGTCTGAGACTTACAAGGAAAAAATTAACCCGAGACATATTCGAACCTGTCATCTCCGGATCTGAGAATTCCGACGGTATATGCAACCGCAACTCTTATCAACAACCACGCATTTTGGTTGAAATTTGCCAGCACTCAATGCTTAAAATTAGACGATTGCGTGGTGCTACGTGCAACCACACGTTCGGCGGCGTTGCAGCTGAGCCCACGGACGAAGATTATAGAGAGACATAATTTCCGGAAACTGTCAGAAGATGCCGAGAGCATAAGTTGGACTCTTGATCACGTATATCTGAGTGTCCACCACTAAACATCCCTCATAAATTGTCCACTATTCCCTCGATGAGTTGCATCTGGCCATTTCTGCGGCCCTGCGGGGTTGAATGCACCGCCGAGGGAAGGGATGTTGAAACAAGCCCAATGCGGTGTCAAGTGCCACGTTACGAGACAAGGGGAGGTATATTCATCGCAACATTATCATCCCCAACACTCACCAAAAATTATATGAGCTGCCACTACTGAATGAGGCCCATGGGGATAGATGTCATAGAAGACTGATACTTTTTTAAGTTGGCTTCGAGGGTGTCCCGTTATCCGAGTGGAGACCTCACATATTCTCGTATGTTCCAATTTACTTCTACGTTTGTGGCTACTCTAAGTTTTGGTACTAAACCCATTGCCGTGGTGCCGAGTTCTATTCACGCGCGACGTCACATACACATGACACCCTCATTCGGCACGTCAACAAGGGTCTCAGAATTGTGCTCTGGGAACCCCTCCGGGTGCGTCGAAGGGTTACCAGTTTCATGACCTGAATCCAAGTTGGAGTAATCGGTTAGTGTGCACAGTACCTGCGTGATGGGCAAGGACTTCGTATCATAGCACTTATGGCTACCTCAGTTACACTCGAGGACACAAGGCATGTAAGTCGTTAGCGACGACCACATGTCATTTAAGGTTCAGTAACGTCTCCGGAACAGTTTCTAAACTTGCTATCACGTTCAATGCTTGATCACTCTTACGGAAGAAGAATTTATAGTCCAAACTTCGTATAACATTTTTGACTCGTAACATCTTCCAGAAAAAGTCTAAGATACTACCAGGGTATACGGAAGCCTTGACTAATGAAACGGCTAATTATCGGCGATGCAAGATTTATCAGTGCGATCTTTGAAGATAACCTAGTCAACTGAGCTTAGTAGAACAGAAACTGTGACATGGCACTGGGGACTTACCTGATCGTCTGCGGAAATGGAGCTTGTCCTTGATGATCCAGGAGTTCCAGTCTGCAAATCCTTTGTGCCAGTCCCTCCCTGAGACTTGATGGCCGAGTCACGCCCATTGTTAAAAGAGATAGGAGTGTCAACTTCCCGCTCAACCACCTGACTAATAGAGACCAAGAAATTACTTTTCCAAGTGGCCTCTGACTCGTCAAAGCGGTTATTACGAATACTGAAACGGTTGTTGAATATGACCATCATCGAATTTGTGTATAGTTTCCCAACGATGAGACGGAATGCCCATGAAGAGCCGCTCTGCCCCTCAATAAAGTAGGCAGCAACGTCAGCGATGGCGAAAAGGGCTATAAGGTAGCAGGGTCTAAGGCTGATCCCGAGTTGCATCGCGAACACACTTACAAGTCAACGTGCCAGCCTCCACCACAAGTTGTATGATCCTCGTGATGGTATCTTCTGCCATGCGACTTAGCTTCTTCAACCTCAGCAGCTGTGACATTGAATGGTTCAACGAGATGCTCTTGAGACATTATTCTTAAGAGGAAGAGGATCACTCACATAGAATGTCATGAGTATTGCGATTAGGACATCACAAACCGCCGTGCTGACCTTGCTAATCTACAAAGTCTGAGTATGGCTTATATGTCGGGTGAGATGTAACTCACTATGTAGCCCACGAGCTCATATGTGGTGTGGTCTGCAAAGTTGCCGACGAGTTTAGCACCAACTCCAGCCATCACAGCTCCGGCTAGCTGAATGAAGGATAACTTGGAAAGGGGTCAGGATCTGCGCTGGACTAAGCACAAGGAGAAACTGACCAAGGAGACGATGAAGCCCCAGGTGTAGGAAGCCGACAGTATCTTCAGACGGTATGCGTATAGCATTTGTACAATGAACGCCACTGTAAGGTTTCATGAGCATGATTTTGTAAGATGTAGGGACCCCAAGGCACTTACAAATACCGTTCGCAACGCAACATGTGAACCAAATATGGTGAACTAGATACAGGGCCTCCCTGTCCGTGAATCCTACTGCGAAAATCTCGTAGGCATCGTATGCCATAAGGATGGACCTGGCCGTTTCAATCAAGTATACAGTGTACACCAAAGCTTTGATTACGACAGAATCCCGAGGAAAAGCGGCATAGTATAGATCTTTGAGGTGTAAACAAGGGAATAACCAGAGTCATAGAGAAACACTGACAGAGCTGTACGGTCAGTACGCCGTGGAGGACTAGGCTGATTATGTGACCCAGCAACTGTAGCCTTGGTCAGATAAGGGAACTTTTTGAGTAGAGGAATACATCTTACAAGGGGTCCTTCCCTATATGCAGATTGATAAGTAGCAACAGGGGTAGCAGTATTGAGGACTCACGGATTGTGGTGTGTCATGACCTCGAATCAATCGGAGGGGGGTTTGAGCTTCAGGGCTCTAAACGTTGTTGCTTCTGGACGTTGCGTCTGGCGGTTATATATATGCACTCCGACTCCTGCTTCCCTTGACTTGGAGATAGGAAACCAGATTTTTGGTACCGCAGCTAGTGGCGGAGAGCATTCGAACTTGTAAGAAGAATCCACCCACGAAGTCATCCGCGCCTTTGCGGACAGAATTTTTACGTTGCCACAACTCCGATCCCTGCCAGAGGGTGACCAGATGATTTGTGTGTTGGTACCCTCGATTGCTATCTAAATTTGGCCGATATGAAGAGATAGTACTGAGCTTTACATATGTGTGCCCCCTTGAACTATTAGGTCGAGTGTCTTGATTTCTTAATTAAATGGAAGCAACTCAAGGTTTGTGTAAAGTTAGGGACCAAATGGGGTTTGAGATGGACACTAACACGCGGAAGAGGGTGGTACGAGAGCACACTTAGGCTTGGTCACCTTCCCCACAAGGGTTGAATTATCGGCTGGGTGTACCGACCACATCGTCCCCAAATATCTTTGAATGCTCGCGATGCATCCAACTTCACCCTCCGCGTTCGGCTCGTCAAGCCGAGGTTAATTTTTTGTGACCTACGAAACATCGCTGTCAATTTGTCCCCTTTGGAAGTTCTTGTGCTTCTCTACCGGTTAATCATGACAGAGATGCATATCTCCCTAGCGTAATGAATCCTGAATATTCGTAACCGCACCTACTTGAAAGCGAGTAGCGCTTCACGGACTGGTCTCCATCAAGAGGTTGTTACTCATTTTCCCCAGCAATCGCCCCACTCAAGAGCAAGGATGCGTATAAGCGCAACCCGGAAGTGGCCAAAATAAGGCATGTGTGTGGCATTTCCGCGGACTTAAATTGGGAATAGAACCAGGCAACCCTCATGCTCCTGTTTCCCAGGCCGAAAAAGAAGGCGATCTTGATAGAATGTCTGTCTCGCAACTGTCATACATCTCTTACTTGCACTGAATCTCAGTCCCAAGAGCATATTTCGACTTGTCATTCGCTTGAGGCTTAATGAATAACCACAATGGGTTTAAATCTATGCCCGTGGGCAATCTGTTCAGCAATCAGCTTCGCAAGTGTATTACTTACATATCTATAGATTCGACGGCGTCAATCCGAGGCCAAGCAAGTCTTGATTGCCGAATGTTTCGGGCACGTACACATGCAGCAGGATACAGTAACCTTCACACACACCATGGACTATCCAAATAATGGATTCATCGCGACTGGAAGACATACAATACTAATACCAGGAACACTCGAACATTCCGAAATACAAGGGATGGCATCATCTCAAATTGCGTCGTGATCTCTCAAAACGTCCTCGGCATGTTCCTTGGCTTCTTCAGACACTCGAGGATCTACCACCATGTGGTCAAAGTTATGAATCGAACGAAGAAGAGGTGCTTACTATGCATAGTCGCTTTATATCCTCGGAGGACGTTTCCAGCATCCTTTCCTCCAATGGTGTCCTGCTGTCTAGCTCCTCCACGTCCAGCATAGCCAGAATCTTCCTCCTCATATTCTTCTTCTTCGTCTTCCAGATCCACGTCCCTGGCCGCCGCGCGCGTCCTCGTTCGACCGGAGGCTATACAGAAGTAGTCTAAGGTCATCTGTTATAATGGGAATTCTACAAGGCACGTACTGGTGGTAGTGCCACCACTGCGACGGGTGCTTCTCGAGGTCTCCTCAAGATCGGTTCCCATATCGTGGAGACGCTCAGCAGATCTTTCCTTGGCCTCCTCGGAAACATTAGGGTTATGAACTGCAGCCTTCAGACCGGCGGCAACTCGAGTATCGTCCTTCTCTGTTGTGCACCTGTGAGAACTACAACATCACAGAGAAGCCAGGATAACTTACGATGAGACATTGCAATTTGTTTAACGTTCTGTTGAGGTTGTCTGTGTCTCTGCATCTGCGACTTTATACGATACCGAATCTCGTAACGGTGGATCCTTGCGTGGAATTGTCGTCCCCGAACGACGTCAACATGATGTTGTCAATGATGCAATATACTCCTCTCGTAATTGCCTTTAACTTTTCAGCCGCCTCCAGAGTTACGAATCCATCTCCACAAAAGCCCACAGTGACCCCGGAAGCAAGGAAATGCCCATTTGTTCCCCAGTTTTTGGGTTGGGAGAGAAATCGGGACAAGGTTTATAAGCATTTAGGTTAACATGTAGTTCGAGTTCACCGAGGACCACGACTCGTACAACTTTCCAGTCCTTGAGGAGTCCGAGTCTGACATGGTCCCCCATCGTGGGAACTTGGAACTGATCGGAGAGGTTGAGGTATCGATGACGTATCACTGTGTCATTTAACTACTACTTACCATACTTTACCATACTGTGGGTTTGTAGTTCGAAGTGTGACTTTGAGTGACTTTCAGACCTCTCAACCCTCTTCGCTCAAAAAAAATAGAAAATGAGTGCTCGTATAATGTTTTGGATGGTCATAAGATGCACCGTTCCCAATTTTATGCAGGAAGAGTGGATCTCGGTGAGATGTATATGCTCGTTCCAAGTTCGGGCACGTTCGAACTACGGGCAACCCATAGTATGGGTTACAGCGCAGTATTACCCTCACACTTGCACCTCGCACTCCAATGACCCCAACTTCACCTTGCAACTTATTCTAGTAGTCTTTGACACGAAAGGAAATCGGGGGAATAGATGTGACGTATGGTTAATGTGCGTAAGCTTGTGGACCCGCGATACAAGACATTGGAATCCCCTTATAATGGAGCAAGTTGCCCACCACTGCACAGTCAAATTATCATGTCAACCGAACGTGAGTTCTTATATCGTTCTTTATGTCCGAGTATTCTTAGCCGAGCTACTGATTCTTCTTTCCAGAAAAGGATCCTGAGCGAGTTGCTGCTGGATTGAAGGCTACTATTCACAATTCAAAAACCTCTGAGGAGGCCAAACTCAACGCTGCTCAGCGCCTCGATAAGATGGGTGTCGAAATTGAGCAGCAAGGTTCCACTCATAAGGCGCCGAGAAAGGTGCCCCCCACTGGCGAATTCAAAAGGGGAGGGTACACGGTAGTTGAAAATACAGATGATCCCAATGAGGCCGACGAAGGTGCGTCATTTTCGGAACATCGTGCTGGACGCGGTACAAACCGGTGCCTCGACAGGAATACCTCGCCGTCAGATGGGCACATCCTTGGATACGCGTGAGGCCCGAGGCATTTATGAGAGTGGGAGGTATACGGGAATGGACACAGACAATTTTATAGACGATGATGACACCGAGACGTTCGGTAATATCGGGCGCTCCAGAGGTGCCGATTCTGGCCAACCTGGTGAGCACAGGTCCATGGGTGGCTATCGTGCAACCCTCAAGAGTATGTTCATTCGTTCCATCAAGTGTTCCTGTATTGACATGGATATTTAGATCCTCGTGTGTCTAAGGAAGCAAAGGAGCATGCTCGGGAGATATTGGAGGAAAACGATGAACCACTCTCGACTCGTTGAATGTAGTCTATATCAGAATACTTACTCAAGTTTCCGCCTCGTTTCTTCGTAATGATAAGAAACTCTCTTGTATAATCAGATACTAATGTACGGCGGTGAAAGGTGTCACCTTGACTATTATGAGACGTACCGATAGCTCCTTTTCCGTGTGATCAAGTGAAATAATCCGTGTTTGAATCCTGACAAATAAGGCACGACGCAGACGTTCGTCATTGCGAGACGCAGGAGCTCTCTTCAGCGCGAACTTGCAACTCTATCACAAAAGATTCAACATCTTGAACCAATGCCACACATGCAACCAAAAGGACGTGGACAAGGCTCTGGGAGAGGACCCTCCCCGGGCCCAGACCTGGAGTTGCCGGAGCACTGATAACTGGCTAACTTGGCCGCCAGCAAAGTAGAGTATAAATGCGCTCACTGTGGAATCCTTATGATCATGGTCTCAGCATCGGCTTCGGCGACGGGCATTGCTCCTGGGACAAATCCAGTTATCGTGATGCAGAGGACATCCACAAGAGCGTAGCCTGAGTAGTGACCACCGTTTGGTTCAACCTCCCCCAGCCGGTCCATGATAGTCATTTGGATGTTCATGTTCCAGAAGCTTCCAAGCACCCAACCGAGCAGATTTCGAGGGAACATGAAACCTTCTGTTCACCCTCCAGATATTTGATATGCTTCTTCTCCTCCGAGTCGAGCTCAAGTGCCTCGGTTGCATCAGCAGCTGGATTGAGCAATGGTGGTCTTCGTATTTCAAAGGACTCAAAACGACGCTTCACACTTCGAAATTCGACATAGTACACCTCTATACGGAACATTGGGAGTCGAATTCAGTGAGAGAATCTCCCTGTAAGAAAAGTTTCAGCAAGGAAGCTGTTAAAATGGTGTCATACTCGCCTTCTGAGTAAAAAGTCGTGGATCCAGAGAGAACTGGACCTCCAAACCCCTTCACTGCGTACGCCTGTCTTATATGAAGAACCACCCTTCCTGCGAGAATCACGCGTAGAACGCGGGAGATGCTATCATAAGTAAGTATCATGCTGACGGATATCGCGGATTGACCTCACTAAAGAAACATGAACGGATCATCGGTCTGTATTTCATCATGAGGTGGGATGTAATAGCATCAACACGGCAAGACTCACGATGAAAATCGTCATGATCAAAGTAAGGCAAGAAACAACTGAGGACGTTGGACTTAATGTTATAAGCGACGAAATCACTCGGGGCTTTACTTACTGAGCATGTATATGTAGAACAACACGCCTATAAATGAAATCAGCATCATCCATTCCAGGGAATCTCAGAGGACCACTCTACCATCCCTGTACACGACGTTTATTAAACGCGCCCCCGAAGCTTTCTCCAAATGTAGAAGTGAAGATTTGTCTACAAAAACCTTCAGCAGAGTGGATACCATGACAGAACGAACTGCTTTACAGGCATTTACGGAAGGTATAATCATCAGAATCATCATCGCTACCGAAACGCAACCAGGTCCGAGCAGGGTCAGCACTCGTATCAATAAGAACTTCTGGAGTCTCACCAGAGTCGTTCATGAGCATGACCACCCACCCCGCCCATGGTGGTGACAGCGTTGCGAGAGTCAAACAACCTGTCAAAGGCGGTAGATCAAAGTCTGTTATGACCTCTGCCGTCAACAACATAGCCAGAGAGAAGAGCGGAAATCCGTTCACATGTCAAAGGGGCGACCATCTTATCAACCTTGAATGATAATATCCCGAAACTGATTGCGTGGAACAGGACGCTCGCCACAATAATGAATTTGTTCATCTTCCAAACAGCCCAGACCCGAAGAACGAGGATAACTTGAAGAGTGAGAGACGTAAGCATTCGGCACATTTTCGATATTATTGAAAGAACTTGCTCTCAGATGTGTACATGCCGACCATATATATCCCTATATAGGTGTTCAGTACTGTCATTCTACTGAAACTGCGAGAAAACGAACAAGCATTGGCCCGAAGGAGGGCATTACAGTGGCGGGCCATGTGGGATCCGTTATCGCCTGATTGTTTGTTGAGAAAGTGAGTTGAGGAACAATATCTTTGACTTACGATAATAGGTGATGATCAAGTCCGATAGCAGCAAGTATCGGTTGAGGAGGAATATTGCTTTGGTGAAGGTCCACTTTGATCGCCAGATAAACGTCGTTTCCATGTGAAAGGTCAGGAGATAGTCATAAAGCTTGACACAACCATAGGCGTGAGCAAGTTATGGGAGCTCAGCAAGAGGAAAAAAACGTACATAGAGAGCCAACGCTGATCCTATAATTCCTTTGATAAACCACGGCAACTCAAGAATGAGGTGGGACATACCATCCAGATACTATCCGTGAGCACAGGGCTTAGGGATAAATTTCATCGCTTCAAGGTGCAGGGAGTGAGTGCTCACGCGGCCGGTTTGTAGATGCTGCAGTGATTTCAATCCTTGGGTGATACTAGTCAGGCTGAAAGAAGCCATGGTTGTGACTATGAGAACGATAGTAGTGACCTTTTTATATGAACTGGGGCGGATATGTAGGGACTGTTCTTGATCGCATGATATTGACATCTTGCCAACCCATAGACTGATACTGATTACGAAGTTGAACGTTGATCGTCGAGAAACGAAAATCATCAAAGCTTACTTCCGCCGGACTGGCGCTCAACGTTCAAAGAGATGTCCGTGAAATACTAACAATACTACCCGAAGACGATGTCAGCACACTCTCAACAAGTAGTGACAAATGCCCAACCTGGATGCTAGACTCAGGAATCAAGACGTGTGTTCATAGCGATAAAAATACCCTGACGTTGAAGAGCACCGTAGCATCAATCAGTGAAGGTGATGATCGACAAGGACAGTAGCTTCGGGTGCTGAGCCCCTCGTATCCAGGAATAGAGGATACCTGAGCTCCCACATAAAGTATATGCAGAGCTTAATTGTACATCCTGAGCCCGCATGGAAAGGAGGGCAGTGATCGTGAAACCAGACTGCCAGGGCGCAGGAACGAGAGAACAGCAAGTTACACTCGCGACAGGTAAGAGTCACAACAGTCAGGCAGCGTTTGCGTGCTATTTCTGTGTGGGACTCTTCGACAATACTTGGAGTAGCTTCGAAAGATGATCACTCACCCAAACTCACAGTTATCGCATCTGTGAGAATGGGAACACGGCTCGAAATCAGCCACGAGGTCCATTTGCTTGCAGTTAATAGTCAAAGCCAATCCTCTGTGCGGAAAAGCTCTTCACTTCCTTGTTTCCGAGAAAGCTGAGAGAAAATTGAGGGGAACGAGTACTGCTAGTATTAGGCTTGCGACCCGTGGTGCCGAACCTTCGAACGATCTCTGGTCATCCACAGTGCGGAAGGTAGTGTGGGAGTTGATAATGTGCGTTAGGCGTCTTCGTTGACCTGTTTCCATCAGCTTAAGGCAGCGGCACAGCAGCACACCCTGCTGGTTTATGCGGGCCGTGACATTGTCGGGGGGAGTACGTGTATGACTTGACTTCGGGGGTTTCCACGGCCTTGCATAGTAGGCGCTATAATCTGGTGACCTGCCTTTGTCATTCCCATCATACTCTCTCGTGTCCACATCTTCACATCAAGAGCTAACAAATGTGCGCTTTTATACTTGAGCCTTGATTTATACACTCCGGCATCGTATGCTATGACTCCGAAGATGATCCTGCGCCAGAGCCTTTGAATCGTCATTGGTCGACTATTCTAGGTTGTAGTGCACCCGGGCTTCAAGCCCCAGTGGATGGGGATATGCTATGGAAGCCGCATCTTACCCTGCAGTTTTAAAGCCTTTGGATACGTGGATAAGCGATGACACCTTATGTCAATACTACAACCTACGACGGAACAGGACATCATTCGGTAGCGTCTTCCCTCGGTGTCCCACTGACGGCTCCAGCTTCTGACGTTGTTTTCTCGCACCAAGGGCGCAGCTTGGTCCCCTAGTAAGACATTCAATAAATCTCGTCAACGGTTGGATGAGATCTGGTTGGATAGATATTTGGGTATTTGTTCAACGTTGGTCTATGTGGTGTGTTGGCAACACAAGTGTGTGAGTCTTAGGCACTTTAATGTCATTCTTCTTCTTGAGAAAATTTTGTTAGATACATATCACGTTGCTTTCCCCAAGGATCGGCTATACATCAAGCTGCTTGTTTATGTCGTTTTCCTCCTGGAACTCGTCCAGTCAATTCTAATCATGCACGATGCCTATGTCACTTATGTTCTTGGCTTTGGGAAATTCGAAGCCGTCTATCAAACAGGAACATATACCTGGTTCGCGATTCCGATCTTTAGTGGCATCGGTTTGTGATTTAGCATCTCTTCTGAAGGCGACTCACAACAGCCTACTTCTCTTAGTCGGTTGCCTTGTCCAAATCTCGTATGCATACCGCATCTACACGCTGTGTTCTTCGAAACCACTATACAGTTTTATCGTCATGGTGAGCTCAAGTAGCCAAGGTCACTCTTTCCGCAAGTGTGGAACTAACTTACATCTAGCTTGCCTTCATCCAGCTGGTCTGTGCCATTGTATCTGGTGTGGCATCATATAAAGCTATGGCGGATTCCATGACGTTGGTCTCTGATTATAAGAAGTATATCACTGGGAATATAAGTAATATCGTGAGTACTTTTTGCTTAGTATCTGTGACCGCTGACGCTGACGTGCCATATCTCAGCTTTGGGGGATTTCAAGTACCGCGTGTGACTTAACAATTGCTGGATGCATGTCTCACCTCGTTAGCATTCCGCTCATCACCAGCCTGATGATCACTAATCCAGCTGTTGTTGCTCCTAGCTCTCGCGACTTGACCCAGGTTTCAGGTCTACAAAGATTTTGGTCTCCAAAATTGTTCATATGACAATGGAGACAGGTGCCCTTACTGGTGTGTTAACTCACTGGCCTTTTTTATCTTCCATCATAATGATTATCTACTCTTTCAACAGCCACTGCTGGACTGATGTATGTCATCCTCGTTGTCGGTGGGCCCATAATCGGTGTCATTGGCTCCTACTATATCACCATCGCTGCAATAATGAGCAAGCTGTACTCCAACTCTCTTCTCATCATCTTCAACAGCCGAGCAAAGATAGCAGCATCAACCAATGGCATGAACAACTCAGACTTGGTCATCAACTCCAACCTGTTTGGCTCTCGCGATCATAGACTTGCTTTCCGGAGGTCGATTACGGCTCCTGATCCCACTGATCCCGCTGAGAGTCTCGAGATGAATGATAATTCAGAGGTGGAGTTGGAGGTAGGTGGCTCGAGCAGTGATGCTTGGGTCAATATGCAGAAGGGGAAAAGGAGAGCAAGTTCTCCATTGAGCCAACGCATCTCACATAACCACCACCTGATGGACCCTCATTCTGTTCCCTCAAGAAGTACAAATACACCCAAAATGGATCCAGGGGTTCATGGCTTTGTAGTTTTCAGATAGGAATGTAGGAAGCTTTAGATAGGAATGTAGGAAGCTTGATGGTCCAAATTTATCACCTACTATTCTCTCTGTTGGCCAAAAGCTGATACTGCCCATGTTTCAGGAATCATAGCTTGGATGGTACTAGGTCAGGCATGAACCAGAGCATAGTGGTTACAAATAAAATAGATTGTGTCCATCTGATAAAGTGATTACATAGTAACTTACATCCTGTTGGATTATAAGTTGCCCCAAGCCTGTAAGTTACATAGGGCAGGTTAACCTATCATCTGCAACCAGAAACAGAGACCTAGGATTGTACTTGTGCTTAATGGATCACAATTTGTTATAGTGGTTGCCAAAGGAGGATTTCCTGAAGTTGGGTTCATACAACAATGCCTTGGAATTGGGAAAATGACAGATTAGTACAGCCAGTAGCTAAGTCTATCTTGCACTTATCTTGTTCATGTAAGTAGCAGAATCTGGAGAGATAGGCTCCAAGCACCAGACATCTTATGCAACTCACTGATAAGCCTGATGCACAATTTCACCTGAGTCTCCCTCTTTCCAAGATTCTGCTGCATAGGGATGTGCAACTTCCTTCTGCCATCCTGGGTTTAAGCTTACAGAATCAGAGACAGCATGGGCAATAGTGCTACCTGTGATAAAGCTGATATTAATAGTGAATAGCTACAATATTAGATGTTACAGTAATTTAGAAGGTTTGTTATACATACTTGATAGTGGCAAATTTGAAGCAATTTAGCTGTTTCATCAGCCAAGATGCTAGTTCAGCAATCAATCCAACTTATTCTAATCCTTGAGTACTGTTTAGCAAGGTATGGAAGTTGTTGAAGGGAAGATGAATGCCCCAATATCAGATTGTTCAGTTATATTTCATACAAGGTCAAAGAATAGGAGCATGGTTGCATTTGTCTAAGCCCAAGAGATATTAGGCACAAAAAATAAGGGGAAGAGGCTTTAATTGCTAGAGTTTGAATATCTGCCCCATATCAGTAAAAAGGTTCAGACCTATCAATATCAGACAAGTCAGGATAAGGGCTACAAGTATTAAGAAGCTAACTCCAGATGGAGGTAGGCCACAAGCAGACAGAGGTGGATGCACATAGTGTTAGAACTCAATATTCAGACAATACCAGTGTATACTGATCAATGTTGAATGAATTGAGACTCTTATACTGATTTGTACACATGTTGATAATAGTAGTATGATTTGTATTAGCTCGAATCAATGCTGGTGTCAAGTCTCCTTGACATAGTAGGAATTAGGGTCTGTTTGTACATATTATATCAATTTAGGCTAGAGGCGTGAAACTTGGTGTCCACTAATATACTTTGCACTCAAATGAGTGCATTTTGTCACATCCTTCAACACATAGACCAAGATTGAGGCCTTGGCTTCAACTTGTATGTTGTGCCTCTCTGATGTTGTAGTAGCCTTACTTGACCAACTACAGACTTGAGCAGATAGAGATAGACAAGGACAGAATGAGTCTAGACTGAGGAGCAGACTTGTAACAGGATAGATAGAGAGGAAAGAGAAGTTCTAAGTTGATAATCTGACTACTAAATATAGCAGTAGTAGTTCAACTTATATACTAGTAGTTAGAATAAAGTCCAGGGATTAGTAGTCAAGCAGAGAATGATTTGAAATTGCTCAAAGAAATTACCCAGAGCATGTAAAGGCTGAAAACTTCAGGAGAATTTCAAAGTAAGGAGTATATCCATATGGTATCTAGACAACCAGGGATAATGAAACAATTGGATAGTGGAAAAGCCTGGATATAGAAAAGATAATTACTGATGAGAAGTAAGGCTCCAACAAAAAGGCATGGGATAAACAGTTAAGGAGTCCTGACAAAGAATGTAACAGAAGGGAGAGTGTGAAAGAATGTATTTGTAGGAAGGGGTGCCTAATGGGATCAGAAGGAAGGCAGACTAAATATAATCCACAGAACTTGTCTTGTAACTAAGGCTCCAAGAGTTAACAGGCATGGAGTAAAGTCCATAACAGTATTTCTCCCTTAGGGCTGAGCCGTCTAGGCCCAGATTGGAATGCCTGCCCTGAACTCTCTCTGTTAGTATAAAGTAGTGTCCTCAGATTGTGGACTTCATTTCTGTGATATACCTTAATGAGTAGATACTCCCCTTAAACTCAAACTGATCTAGAACTCATGGTAGCCTTTTCTGTCTTCTACTAGAACTGTTATGGTCCTAATGGGTTCATCTATATTTAGATATAATGACTTAGCTTAGTATTTCATATGTTGTGTCATGTTAAGGAGGCAGACTCCGGACAGGGGTGGACCATGAGCAGACAGGAGCAGACGAGTCGCGGACCCGGATAGATGAGGCCTTGGCTTCAACTTGTGTGTTGCGCCCCTCGGGAACCGTAGTGGCCTCACTTGGCCAATCTACAAGCTCG